>JAAXYW010001858.1:0-18495 GCA_036851895.1 Orthonychiurus folsomi
TTTTTTGTTGGTGGCGACGGTTGGGTGTCTTCGAGTTTATTTTGTGGGTTAAAGGCGTAGTTTTGTGAGAGATGTGTGGAGTTTTATTTATTTTATTTAATTTGTGATTTAAAGGAGTAGTTTGGACTGGGGCCGATGGGCTTTTATATTTTATTTTTATTTTGTGGGTTAAAGTTGTAGTTTGGAGTGGGGCCGGTGGGCTTTAATATTTTATTTTTATTTTGTGGGTTAAAGTTGTAGTTTGGAGTGGGGCCGCCGGCCGGTGGGCTTCTATATGTGATATTATTTATTTTGTGGGTTAAAATGAGTAGTTTGAAGTCACCGGTGGTGCTGGGGATTGCAACTGTTTTCCCACTTTTGAGAGATTGCGATTTTGTGTTTATGTGTTGTGTGATTGTGTTTTGTACAAAATTTTAATGAGGTACCAAATGCAAGGTCAGCCTGTGAAGCAGGCTGGCGCGCTAGTTTTTAGTATTCAGCTATCTATTTTGCAAAACTCGTACTTTATGTGTGTTGGTTGATAGATTTTCCAGGAGGTTGTTTGCATTGAGATGCATAGAAATGAAAAATAGTGTAATTAGCAACCACAAGCCGGTAATTAGTTTAAATCAATTCTAATTACCACAATCGGTCTTGCCGTTATATCTGTGTCGGTGAGGCACCACTATCAGTCCAATCTGCAATGAAATTCATCGCTGACTTTTGATTTAATTAATTAAAGCGCCTGCACTATCACTTAGCTTACTTACATCTTGATAATGGGATTCATACTTCCTTATATTTAAAATCCAGCTCTTAGGAGACAACCCTAGTGATGCATTTTAGCAGTGTAAGTGTATCGATAACGGTTTAGATTTCCCTGCGCTGCAATTGGAGAATTAGACAGAATGAATTCTCTGGATTTGTTGCTATTTGGATTACTGTTATTTCCGTACCATGTGTTGGGGCAGATAAAGCCGCATCCACCAATCAAGAATGCATTCTACAAAATCATTAACCCAACGGATGGCACTGTTTGTTGTACATCTAATTATTGTTTCAACTCTTTACTAATTGGCTGACATTCTTTGTACAGGTTCTTACAGTCACAGAGGACAGAACGGGCACAGGCCCAAAACATGTCATAATGGCTCCGTGGACGGGGGCACCAACACAAATTTGGAAAGTGAAAACAATGCCAGATGGTAAAGTCCTATAAAATCCAAGTTTTATATTATAAACACATCTGTGTATAAATGTAATGTAATGTAAATAGTTATATATTCATAACATAAGTTTATCTTTTTTTTGCATCTACATAAAGTCCATAGATTGTTCAGCAAGATATGATGATATTTTTTTTGCAATTTTGACAGTTTGCTTTTTCTGAAACTTAGGTCTGCAAATAATACGCAACGAGGAAATCAAGAACAATGAAGTTTCCAAAGAAAGGACCGACGGAAGTGAAAAAGGGAAAGGATTCACACCGAATCATTGGAATTTGGTTGAACATGAATTTGGCATGTACGAAATCTACAATGGACACTGTCATCTGCATAGCCATGGGTATGGGACTCGCTTGTCCAAAATTGTATATTTTTTTACGCTCCTCATGGTCGAATTTTTGTTTCAGGAAGAACAAACGAATTACGTTTGACGAGGATTGCGACGTTCCACAGCTTTGGGAATTCGTATTTGTGAAGGAAATTTAAGAAAAACACTGGCAACACATGATAGTGCTAAGATAGACCATGTAACTTGTAGCTTTCGTGAAATGCTGGATTGTAGAATAAAATTTAAGCGAAGGGAGCAAAATGAATGATGAATTCAAATTTACAATACGTCTACGGTAATAACGTTTTTTCCTAACAGGATATCCATGACCTTTAAAGTGCGAATTCAAACTAAATTAGACAGTTTCCTTAAGTTTTAAAGTTTTATTGTACGCAATTTAATCATTTTGAGACACCATGTCCCACAGTTCTCATTTTAGAATTGGTTCTTGCTCTATGCAATGTTCTATGTCAAATACGTGCTTAATTAAGCCATCAGCATTTGATAGAAGCACCTCGGAACGGCCACAACTATAGTTAATAGGTTAGAATTGACAGGAAAAATTGATCTGTTGTTAAATCTCGCAACATTTGCCTTTGGCAATGTGAATGCTAGTAGATGTCGGTCAAGTCTGTCTAATACACGAAACGTAGCACTGAAGCCAAACCAAGACTGATTTACTTGCAATTGCTTTGCAGCACTTTAATTAATGGATTTCAATTGAATTTAATTGAGTTAACATCCAAACGTTCAAACCTATCAAATCAACGTATCAGCTTGCCCACCGTGAGTACTCGAAAATTTAAGGGGATTTCGATTAACGTCGTTACGTGGCGTTGAAAAGTACTGGCTGGGAAAAAAAGCACACACAAAACGAGATGTTCCATTTTGGTTTTAAAGTAGCCATTTTTTGGGCAAGTGTATCGACTTTTTGGGTCGTGCAATACGCTAGTGCGTCCTCCTGCGCAGATTTTGAACTAGAGCTTGGAGTTGAAATTGATAAGAGCATGGACGATGAGACTCTTTGCATGAAGGATGCATCGAAGGGAATCATATGTTCTGGCAGGTCTGGAAAAAAATTGTTAATCTTAGGTAATTGTTGGCAGTCAATTTAACTTCATTTGTCAATTGTATTATTTATTCTAGAGGTGTTTGCGAATGTGGATTTTGCACTTGCAATCAACGAGAAAACCCAGAAGAGATAGTAAGTGGATCTATGTATCAGAGACTAATTACTATTATAGTCTAACCATTTTATTTCACAGGTATCTGGACCATTTTGTGATTGTGACAACTTTAGCTGTGCTCGAGGAAATGGCTTAATCTGCTCAAACCATGGTCAGTGCCATTGTGGGCATTGCATATGTGACCATGGGTGGACAGGTAGCTGCTTGCTCAAATCATCCGGCATAAATTGTGCGAACCAGTTTTACGAGGTGGAGTAAAGAATGGAAATTGACCATTTTTACTGACAAAGCAAATATCGTAGAAAGGTCATATGTATCAAAATATAATTGTAAATAATAATTTATTGACTCAATTATCGTCTAGTTCTAATTAAACAGTATAAATCAGTACAAGCCTTCGCTGTTTAAATCTACAATCATTTATTCAAAATCCAGCCATCTAAATACTATTCTACAATCTATTGCTCGTAGTTGTCTTCTTGATAAGCGGGATGATTCAAAATCCTCCATCCTGCCTCCAAATTCTGGCGAGAAGAGTATCAAAGCTCGGAGATTCCCTCACTTCCACAGGCGGAGTAGTCCTAGCCCCGCCCCCAATTCGTGAATCACTCCAAGATCCCCAAAGCACATGGTAAGTACCACCCCGGTACATGGCAGCCGCATATTCACCAGGTGTAACAATTGTAATCATCCACAATGGGTACACGAGCTATCCGCGTCTTTGATCTACATTCATGGGCGTCATTTACTCCTCCAGTCTCGGGGTCAGATGACTCCGACTCCTCCGTTGTTTCAGGGTCATCCTTCGTAAAAACTTGGGTTTGGAGGATGGGGTCAAATCTAACTGTCCGAGAGGAGCGTCGACTTGGGGGATTGGACATGGGGTCCTCAATTTTCTTCAGGGATGAAACAAGTTGTGGTAGTTCGTCGTTGAATTTTATGATGACGCGATGATTTTCATAAGTCTGCGCTTGGCTTTCTGGTGGAGAGCTTCTTTCCGGTTCATTGACTTCGGGTTCCAAAATAGGAATAGCAGGCGTCGTCATTGTCAGCGGCAGTTGGGCTGGAAGATCCCAGAAGTGAGCCGGAAATGGTATTTCGATTGTTTCAGTAACATCCGCAGCTGGAGATACCGTCGCCACTGCCACTGTGGATGTTTTGACTGTAAAATCCATCGGTGGTGGTAGTAATGATTCATCTGGAATTTCTGGGTAGTCTGAAAGTAATTCTGTATACATTTTTACATTAGATCAATAACATTATGATGTACGTAACTGCAATCAAAATGCATGCGTAGAGCATAAACATATGCAAAACTCACCTTCAATTTGATCTTGGGGCTCTTCAAAACTTGCGCTCAACACAATGTCCGAAATTATTCTGTCCATGTCCACAGCTTGGACCACAGTTGTCCCTTCGTATTCCAATCCATCCTCGTATCGTTCATCAAATCGGACGAGTTCGTGAGAAATAAACTCGTCGGTCTGAGCATTTGTATTATCAGATTCGTCGTCCACAAAATCCGTATCCATCGTCGTCGTCGTATTGGATGTTTCTGGTTCTGGTTCCATTTCCAATTCCAATTCAAGAATTTGACTTGCTGAAAGTTCCTCGCAATTTTGAAATTCCACATCATTTGCATTCGCACTCTCATTGTAATTTTCATTGTCACTATCCTCAACGGCACTCGCACTCGCACTGGAGGATGGAGCAAAAAGGAAACGATTCTTGGCCCTGGGCCTTGCAATAGCGCCACATTTCTTCAGTTTCTCCAAGGCGGCATCAATTGTATTCATTTCTTCGTCTTTTACTTTGTCAGAATCAAAATTTGCCACCGACGTGCTGGACGTTGTCGGATCAGATTTCGTTTTCCCGTCATCTGTGGCATTGTATATTTGGTAGGAGCCACTACAAGGAGTATAACAGCTTACAGGACAAGGATTAGGGCAAGGGTCACAAGTCCTCGCTGTCGCCAGACATGGATTTGAAGAAATTTCCCGCCTTCGACAGCTCCCGGTTCCTCCAGACGATCGGCCACCTGGCGGCTCCAACCTCGCCATCTCCGCTTCATGTTTTGCTTTAATAACGGCCGCAAATCTCTCCAAATAACTGTCAAATTCAGATTTGATGATGCAAAATCCTTTGGGGTCACGGAATGGGATAGAAATTTTCAAATTCGCCAAATCCGTGGCAACCTGACCCTGGTCACTGTCAGAGTCTTGGTCAAGGTCACTCGCAGGAAGTAGGTCAAGGTCACTTTTGGATTTCCTGCCCTTGCCACGCCCTTTCCTTGCTGCTCTTCGTCGGGTTTTCCGATTTCCCACGGTGCTCTCTCGGTCACATGCCTCGAGGGCGACGGTGAACGTTTCCCCATTTGAATAGTGTTGGAGCTGAGGGCAAAATTTGACATTTTGAGATGGTTTGCTGGTAGATTCACAAGCTCCCTTCGTCGGATTTTTCTTCAAAACGGATTTACATGGTTCCGGGGATTTTGAATTTCGATCCTTTCGTGCTTCCAGCTCTGCTCGATGAGCCTCCAACTTCATTCGATGGGTCTCCAACTCCGTAAGGAAATCCGCATCGGTCTTTCCCCAAAAATCATAATCGCAGACACCGACGGGGTCAATGACGAGTTTATTAAAAAGTTCCCGCGGTGTAAGTGAGCGGGAGCGTTTGGATTTTCCGGGTGACCTTTCCTTGCAATTAAACGGTGACGGCGACTGCTCCTGCTTCTTATTCTTATGGCCCTTAGCTTTGTCCTTGTCCTTGAGATTGGGATAATTCAAATTCAGGAGCCCTTGGCCAGACGGGGTTGAGCCAGCACTGCGGGTTTTCCTCGTCGGATTTTTCTTCGGCGGCCGCCTAATACACGAGTCCAACGGTTTGAAAGTGGCACTCGGATATCCCAAAATCCTTTCAACTCTCCCACGCTCCGTGGCCTGATGACTCGCACTCGGCTGACCAATGGAAAATACAACATTCGCACTATTCGAAGGAGAGAGGGCGACGCCTTGACCTTGGGTATGGGGTCCTTTGGCCCAAAGATACTGGCGAAGGGTGTCGTAGTCCCAACGTGCCAATGGTAAACCAGCGCATGCGTCAGGCTCCCGGCACAGGCGCAGAACAGTGTCCCTTGGCGGCGAATAAGGGCTCCTGGATCTTTTCGTGCCATCCGTACGAGGGCGTGGTCTTCCACGACAGGCCTCCGGGTCTTCAAAGGGACAAACACGTGGGCGACGTGGCTTCTTTTTGATTTTCCCGGTCGTTGGACTTGTGCCGGCTGGACTCGGGCTGGATTTGCCTTTTTTAAATGTTGGCGGGTTTACCACTGGGGATGATGCTGGACGGCCTCGTGGTGTTTTTGTAGAAGTCGGTGGTGTACCCTGATCGGACTCCACTGGTTGCTTTTTCCCGCCGCCGGTCTTCAAATTTCTGTCGGGATTTGGCGAATACGAAGGCCCAACCGTGGTGCGGGATTTACTGGGCTTTTTCAATGGGAAGTGACCGTTACCACTTGGAGCGGTATAAGGTCGAACTGCCGCCTCCACCTCATCGGGATCACGGGATCTTTTCTTTGGCGGCATTCTTTCGCTTTCCGACAGAGGAATATTCCCACGACCTGGACTCATGCCATCAAATGAAGGCGCGGTCGCAATATCCAGGCGGCTGGGTGAACGGTGAGGACGTTGATGAGCCTTTCCGGATTTTGTGGGTACTTGAACTTGGACTTGAGGTACTTGAACTTTGGAAACTTGAACTTTTGGTTGAGGTACTTGGACTTTGGATACTTGAACTTTTGGTTGAGGTACTTGGATTTTGGATACCTGAAGTTTTGGTTGATGTACTTGGATATTGGACACTTGGACTTGGGGTTCTTTGGATACTTGGACTTTGGGCACTTGAGCTTTAGGTACTTCGGGTACTTGCCGGTTCCTTGGAAAGGTTGAATCAGAAAGGCTTGGCTTCGTACCGCCTCCGCGAAGGGTGTTGGTTTTGCTGCGTCTGGGCCCCACTGGTGGAGTTGGATTTCCGGCTTGCTCCATGGCTGGTGTTGGCGCTGGTATTTTGTAGGCTGACCTGTTTAGACGGGCTCGTGGGTTTCGTAGTTGAAAATCGGGTACTTGACCTTGGCCACCGTAACGTCTGTCGGGTTCATAACTATCAAGGATTGGAGTAATGGTAGGACGTCCTTTTCCAGGGCCTTTTGGAATTTGACCTCCAGCTTCTACACCCCGTGGAGTTTTGTTTTCTTGACCTCGGCTTCCGGGCCTTCCACCACCGGATTCTTGACCACCTGGTCCTTCACTGGCTGGAAATTTGATTTCTGGTCCTCGACGAACTTGTGGTCCTGGCCCTGGGCCGCTAGGAATTCCTTTTCCTGGAAACTGGCCTATAGGTAATTGACCCAAGGGCTTTAGACCAGGTAAACGTTGACCTTCTGGTCCTTCATTGGCTAGATTTTTGTCTTCTGGACTTTTACCTCTTCCAACTTGTTTTCCTGGCCCGCTGCCGCCGGGTATTTGCCTTTCTGGAAACTGGCCTCCAGTTAGCTGACCTTGAGGGCTTTGCCCAGCTATGTGTTGACTACCAGGCAGTCGACCTCCAGTTGCCAGACCACCTGGGTTTTGACCTGCTACATGTTGACCCCCTGGTCCTTTATCGGCTGTACTTTTATCAATTGGCCCTGCACCACTTGGGATTTGTACTATAGGTCTTGTGCCGTCAGGAATTTGATTTCCTGGAAACTGACCTCCAGGTCGTTCATACCCAGGGCTTTGACGAGCCAAATGTTGACCTCTTAATGCTGGCTCTCGTGCTCCAGTGCCCAAGCCTCCAGGCCGTATTTTATCAACTCCAATTGGTCCTGGTGAATAGGCGTGTGGCCTTGTGTGCACTCCTTCTGGTGGAATTTGACCACTGGCCTCTGGACCTCCAGCTTCTACACCCCATGGAGTCTTGTTTCCTTGACCTCGGGTTCTGGGCCTTCCACCACCGGATGCTTGACCACCTGGTCCTTCACTGGCTGGAGTTTTGATTTGTGGTCCTGCACCTCCACGAACTTGTAGTCCTGGCCCTGGGCCGCTAGGAATTTCTTTTCCTGGTAACTGGCCTATAGGTAATTGACCGCCGGGCTTTTGAAAAGGTAAACGTTGACCTTCTGGTCCTTTATTGGCTGGATTTTTGTCTTCTGGACTTTTACCTCTTCCAAGCTTGTTTTCCTAGCCCGGTGCCGCCGCCGCCGGGTATTTGCCTTTCTGGAAACTGGCCTCCAGTTAGCTGACCTTGAGGGCCTTGCCCAGCTATGTATTGACTACCAGGCAGTTGACCTCCAGGACTCTGACCAGGTAAACGCTGATCTCCAGGTTTTTTACTGGCTGGAACTTTACTGTGTGGCCCTGCATCTCTGCGGGCTGGCACACCTAGTCCTTTGCCCAAGGGAGTTTGATCTCCTGGATACTGACCTCCAGTTGCCTGACCACCAGGGCTTTGACCTGTTACATGTTGACCTCCTGGTCCTTCATCGGCTGTACTTCTACCAATTGGCCCTGCACCACTTGGAACTTGTCCTCCAGGGCCTGTGCTGCCGGGAACTTGATTTCCTGGAAACTGGCCTCCAGGTCGTTGATACCCAGGGCTTTGACGAGCCAAATGTTGACCTCCTGATGCTGGCCCTCGTGCTCCAGTGCCCAAGCCTCCGGGCCGTTTCTTATCAACTCCAATTGGTCCTGGAGGATAGCTGTCTGGCCTTGTGTCCACTTCTTCTGGAGGAATTTGACCTCTGACCTTTGGACCTCCAGCTTCTACACCCCACGGTGTTTTGTTTTCTTGACCTCGGCTTCTGGGCCTTCTTCCACCGCCGGATTCTTGACCAACTGGTCCTTCACTGGCTGGAATTTTGATTTGTGGTCCTGCACCTCCACGAACTTGTAGTCCTGGCCCTGGGCCGCCAGGAATTTCTTTTCCTGGAAACTGGCCAATAGGTAAGTGACCCCCGGGTTTTCGGCCAGGAAAAGGTTGACCTTCTGGTCCTTCATTGGCTGGATTTTTATTTTCTGGCCTTTTATCTCTTCCAACTTGTTTTCCTGGCCCGGCGCCGCCAAGTATTTGCCTTTCGGGGAACTTGCCTCCAGTTAGCTGACCTTGAGGGCTTTGCCCAGCTGTATGTTTACTACCAGGCAGTTGACCTCCAAGACTCTGACCAGGTAAACGCAGACCTCCAGGTTCTTTAATGGCTGGAACTTTACTTTGTGGTTCTGTATCTCTGCGGGCTGGCACACCTAGTCCTGTGCCCGAGGGGGTTTGATCTCCTGCAAACTGACCTCCAGTTGCCTGACCAGCAGAGCTTTGACCTGCTACATGTTGACCTGTTGGTTCTTCATCGGCTGTACTTTTACCAATTGGCCCTGCACCACTTGGGACTTGTCCTCCAGGGCCTGCGCTGCCGGGAATTTGATTTCTTGGAAACTGGGTTCCAGAAGGTTGAAGTCCTGGTATTTGACGAGCAGATCCTTGACCTTCCGGACCTTCATTGTAGGGTATTTTACTTTCTGGCCCTGTACGTCCATGGACTTGTCCTCCAGGGCCTGGGCTGCCGGGAACTTGATTTCCTGGAAACTGATCTCCAGTTGCCTGACCACCAGGGCTTTGACGAGCCAAATGTTGACCTCCTGATGCTGGCTCTCGTGCTCCAGTGCCCAAGCCTCCAGGCCGTACCTTATCAACTCCAATTGGTCCTGGGGGATAGGCGTCTGGCCTTGTGTCCATTTCTTGTGGTGGAATTTGACCTCTGAGCTCTGGACCTCCAGCTTCTACACCCCATGGAGTTTTATTTTCTTGGCCTCCGCTTCTGGGCCTTCCACCGCCGGATGCTTGACCACCTGGTCCTTCACTGGCTGGAATTTTGATTTCTGGTCCTGTACCTCGACGAACATATAGTCCTTGCCCTAGGCCGCTAGGAATTTCTTTTCCTGGAAACTGGCGTATAGGCAATTGTCCCCCGGGCTTTTGAACAGGTAAGCGTTGACCTTCTGGTCCTTCATTGCTTGGATTTTTATCTTCTGGCCTTTTACCTCTTCCAACTTGTTCTCCTGGCCCGGTGCCGCCAGGTATTTGCCTTTCTGGAAACTGGCCTCCAGTAAGCTGACCTTGAGGGCTTTGCCGAGCTATATGCTGATTACCAGGCAGTTGACCTCCATGAATTTGACCAGGTGAACGCAGACCTCCAGGTTCTTTACTTTGTGGTCCTGTGTCTCTGCGGGCTGGCACACCTAGTCCTGTGCCCGAGGGAGTTTGATCTCCTGGAAACTGACCTCCAGTTGCCTGACCACCAGGGCTTTGACCTGCTACATGTTGACCTCTTGGTATTTCATCGGCTGTACTTTTACCAATTGGCCCTGCACCACTTGGGACTTGTACTATAAGTCCTGTGCCATCGGGAATTTGATTTCTTGGAAACTGGGTTCCAGAAGGTTGACGTCCTGGTATTTGACGAGCTGATCTTTGACCTTCCGGTCCTTCATTGTAGGGTATTTTACTTTCTGGCCCAGTACGCCCATGGACTTGTCCTCCAGGGCCTCTGCTGCCGGGAACTTGATTTCCTGAAAGCTGACCTCCAGTTGCCTGACCACCAGGGCTTTGACCTGCTACATGTGGACCTCTTGGTATTTCATCGGCTGTACTTTTTCCAATTGGTCCTGCACCACTTGGGACTTGTCCTCCAGGACCTGCGCTGCCGGGAATTTGATTTCCTGGAAACTGGGTTCCAGAAGGTTGGCGCCCTGGTATTTGACGAGCTGATCTTTGACCTTCCGGTCCTTCATTGTAGGGTATTTTACTTTCTGGCCCAGTACGTCCATGGACTTGTCCTCCAGGGCCTGTGCTGCCGGGAATTTGATTTCCTGGAAACTGACCTCCAGGTCCTTGATACCCAGGACTTTGTCGAGCCAAATGTTGACCTCCTGATGCTGGCCCTCCTGCTCTAGTGCCCAAGCCTCCAGGCCGTATCTTATCAACTCCAATTGGTCCTGGGGGATAAGCGTCTGGCCTTGTGTCGACTTCTTCTGGTGGAATTTGACCTCTGTCCTCTGGATTTGATCCTGATGGAGAAATGTTCAATGGAGGTGCAGCTTTAGACTTGCCCATGCCATTCCCACTAACGTCCGGAGTGCTTCTCGAAGGGTGTGCAACAATGGTACCTACCGTAGCAGGTTGACCATAACCTTGCCCTTGGCCAGACGACATTTGTGGAGTACTTGTCGTTGGACCAGGTTTCACAGAGCCCGGACTCGACTGGTTGTAATATTCCGGTGGGTCGTACTGCGTTGCACTCGTAGTCATTTTTGCAGCTGGTGGCGCCAGGTAGGTCACGGGTGGTGATTGTTGATTGTGGTCCTTCGCGTTCGGGAAATTTCCAAGGTCATCGGTTTGTGTGGACGTGGTTGAAGAGCTGCGTCGGATTTGGTTGGGCGGGACTCCCGTCCAGTTCCCGGGTTGCATTGGGGCAACAGGTTTTCGCGAATTCCGTCGTCCATTGCCGGTCAAACTTGGTCGTTGATTCACACCTTGTGTTGGATTCGACGAATCTGGTACCATTTGACCCGATGGATAAAATGTGCCACCATTGTTGCCGTTTGAATTAGGATTCAGTTGATTTTGATTCCATCCTGGTTCCCATTGGGATGGCAACGACGCAGTAGGAGGAAATTGAACTTGGCCGTGGCCTTGAATTTGACCTGGCTGCTGGACAGGCATAGGCGAAGTTGATGGTGGATATTGCCCTTGCTCTCGACCTTGACCTGCAGTTGGATTACTATTATTGTCCAACGGAACGGGTGCGGGAGATGCGACGCCGGTGAATCCAGTGCCCGGAATATTCGCGTTTGACATGAACGGATAATTGCCTAAAATCCAAATTCTTTAATTTAATAACTAATTTATTTAATAAAGTTGTTTAAAAACCCGTTTAACCTTTGTATAATGGAGTGCAGTTCTCCAACATTGTGCCGGACCACCGATTATCCTCCCAGCGCCCGACGACGCGTCGTTCCAATTGCACACGATTTGGTCCGTTCAAATTTAGCTGGTAGCGAGTCCCGAATCTATTCCGGGTGAAATCGGGTCCTGAATAATTTTGATTTGGATCCATTCTGGGAAAATATCTCCCTCCGCCACACGGACCACAGCCAATGCACGGATTTGAGCGCGAGCAATTACAAGATGAGTTGCGGCGACCTCTTAAGATTTCTTGACAACGGACGGCGGAGCTGCAGTTACGACGTTTGTCCTGGAGTTTGGATTTGAGAAGGAGCCTCTTGGCTAACTCTTCTTCCCTGTATAAAAATTTATATAATTATTTAAACGTTTGTAATTCAAAAACGATTCAAAATCCTATGGTGGTGCGAACCTATCCACTAGATGAAAGCCGACATGAGTATTGCCCATTTAAGATGAGTAAAATTTGAAATTTAGCCATTCAGTTTAACTAATGATAATTTTGAAATGTAAGTAAACTTGAAACGGAATTCACAAGCTGCTGTACAAAATGAGGGCATTAGTTGTGGGTTGCCGGAAAATGACAATTTGTTTATTTGCAGTTTCAAACAATGAGTTGCTAGGAAAGCGTTGGACTCCCATATTATTGCTGCATGTTAGGTGCACCTTCGCTTCGGCTTTTGAGAATTGACAAATTTCGTTCATATTTCCAAAATTAACTGTGGAGAAAATGGAAGTAGATTTGAATTAATTATTTGAAGCCGGAGTAAGACTCTTCAAATATTTCTAAATCGCAATCATTAAGTTTCGCCAAAATGATGTCCGTAGTGCAAGTAATAAAAATAAAACCCGCAAAATGGTTGAAAAAGTGGTGCAAATACCTGCTCTATAAGCATTGTCGTCGTCGGGACTTGGTGCGTTACTTTATGCTACGCAAATATTCTCTATTTCCTTGCTAGAATGCCAGGTGACAGTGCCTGGAAAAATTTGAAGGACACACTCTCGGCTCGGATGATGTTTGTTTATGGCATAGTGCCGTCTAACCTAACCTGGCTTGCCATACACAAGTTCACCTTGTAAAATTAGGAAAACATGAAAAACACTGAATCGGTCCACTCCACAAATAATGTGCGGTTTTCCATTGCCATGCCATGCCGGCCGGCTGCATTAAACTTACATGTACTCTACTCCACAACTATTTTGTGATCACAACTAACCGCCGTCCAAACCGAATGAATCTACAAGCAGTAAAACCCCACCGTGTGTATTTCAATTTAGCCAATTAGTTCGTTAAAAGATATTTAAAAAAGAAATTACCATGAATTCCCGGTCCCGCTGGCTATTAGTGCTCCTGCTGGCGACAACACAAACATTGCAAATGACAGATTCCGCCAACATAATGTTTTTCTTCGACGTCACCTGCTACTCCCACCGAATCACAGTTTGGCCGCTCGTTGAAAAACTGGCTGACCTGGGTCACAACGTTACATTCTTCCAAGCCTTCAAACCCAAGGTCGTCCACCCGAAAGTAAAAGAGATTTCCCCGAACGTAATCCTGGACTTTACAAACTCCCCGCTCAAAAATGTGCTAAATGTACGAATTGCGGAGGGGCGAATTGGGAATCAAAAAATTACATTTGGACTCCCTTCTATTCAAGTTGAGCGCTGCGAGGCATTTCTAAATTCGCAAGAAACTTTGGATTGGGTGAATAGCTCAAAATTTGATCTCGTAGTCATCAATGGACTCTTCAGTGACTGTGGCTTTGGATTTGCACATAAATTTGGAGCAAAGACGATCCTGTTTTCAACGTCTTCTGCGTACTCGTGGTGGTTCGATGAATTTGGGATTCCTGCTGAAACGTCTTGGCTTCCGGAACTCCACGTGTCTTTTCCATATCCAATGACGTATTTCCAAAGGACTTTTACGACGTTGTGGACGGTCGCCCTCCATTTGCACAGGAAATGGATCTATTTTCCAAGCTTGGAACATGTGCTGAGGGAAAAGCTACAAATCTCGGATATGCCCCCAATCAGTGAAATGATGAAGAATGTCAACTTGATTTTAATGAACAGTCATCCGAGTGAGGAATTTGCAAGGTCATTGCCCCCGTTGGTGATACCCATTGGTGGGATGCATTGTGGGAAGAATGTGAGCGGAAGGAACAATGAGATCTCTCAGGTAAGAGTCACATTTTAATATTTATTACCAGTGTTTTTGAACATTTGATCTTTTAATAAAAACTGTTTTTTCTTAGGAAGTAGCAGACTTCATTAATGCAAGCGGGAAAGGAGGCGGTAGCGGGTTTATTTACGTCAGTTTTGGAAGCGTCATCAACATTGCTGACATGCCAGAAAATCTTCGTAAAATATTCTATGAAGCTTTTTCGAAGAGCAAATTTCAATTTGTTTGGAAATGGAATGGCGCTAGGCCAAAGGACATGCCTTCTAATGTGATAACTGCCGATTGGCTGCCTCAGCAAGCCATCCTTGGTAATTACGACAACGAGTTCATGTATTATTTTGGTTTTTATGAAATTCAGTCTTCAATCCAATCCATTACTAAAACAATTACTTTTTTAGCTCACCCGAATTGTAAGGCATTCATTTCTCATGGTGGACTTCTCAGTACGCAAGAATCCATCACATATGGCGTCCCAATGATTGTCTTCCCATTTTTCTCAGAACAAGACTACAATGGCTTCCGGATTGAAAGAACTGGGCGTGGGATCAAATTGGAAATTGGGACTTTGACACTTGAGGAATTGCAACACGCAATTTCTGAAATAATTACTAACCGGAGGTAACATTCAAGCATTGACATTAATTATAACTCATTAAAGAACATTACTGCCAAATTATACAGATACCGGGCAAACATGAAGGAAACATCCATCTTATTTAAAGACCGCCCCCAAAGTCCTCTGGACACCGCCGTTTGGTGGACTGAATACGTTCTTCGACATGACAGTACAGCCCATCTGATGCCACTTGCTGTCCACCAAAACTGGTTTCAACGACGACTTCTGGATGTTTGGGGAATGATGTTTGTGGTAATTTTTCTCGTTGTTTTTGTTATTAAGAAATTCTTGGAATTTGCTGTACGGACACTGCCATCAATCGGTTCGACTCGTATGTCAACAAATGCAGGAAAAGTAAAGAAATCTTAACAGTTTATTTTTAATCATTTCCACTGTCGAATTTCAGATAGCATCTTAAATATATTTCCTTATAAATATAAAGTTGTATAATATACGATGAAAACGAGAATATGTCTAGTTGTAGTTAGCATGTGTTTAACGCATACTCATAATTACTACAAGAAATTTAAATAAACACATTAGCTTACTATTTGAGGAGTAATATTGTGATGTACAAAGGGTGAGCCGTAACTTTGTTAACATTAGTCCTTGAAATGAAAAATTAAAGTTATATTATATAAATTTTAAGTCAGAGCGCTGAACTTTTCAAATACGTACAAAGTTTTTTTATTAACCGGTAAAATTAACCCAGTGCGGACATTAACAATGTAATACTGATAACATTCAAAACTTCTAGCGTCTGTCATCTACATACTCTCGCCCACTCCACTTCAACAACATTAGTATTTGATAGCAATTAAAATAAAGTTAAACGAAACAAATCCTGCTTCAACGTCTCAATACAAACACAATTGAAAGAATTAATGCTAAAATAGAACCAGCTGATTTCGACAAGGTAGGTGCGGATGAAGGCGTTGTAGGTTCACTACTACTTGGTGACAAAGTAGGTTCTGTAGATTCCCCAGGTTCTGTAGATTCCGTAGGTTCCGTAGATAAAGGGTCTGTGGTTGTGGATGGTTCCTTAGGATCGTAAACCGGGATCAGTACAAATTTCCAAGCTCCCTCTCCGTTTTCAGTGAAATTAACGGATCCTAACTTGAAGACCCCGTCTGTCCCTGTTGTATCCTGATTTGTCATTAGCTTCTTTGGTTCTGATTCAACCCATTGAATTACCAGAGTTCCATATAATTCTTTCACGATGGCCTTATCGTTAGTAGTTACATTGTGTGTGGTCAATGTGAAGTTGTCTGGAGACTGGAAAGCAAGTCTTCGCGAAATCGAACGATTGTTGTAAAGGTAGGTGTCACCTCCTATCATCACTAAATTGAAGTGGAAATCAGAGTTGGTGACGCAACCATCTGCCGAACTTGGGACGATTTTCAAACCATACAGTTTGTTCTTTTCGTCTTGCTTTTCATCAGCACTAAGAAAATTGTTGCTATCTGTTTCTTTTATGCAAACAAGCCCGGAAGTATCGACCCCAAAAGCAGTTTCAGAGGACACCACACTTGCAAAAGTGAGAATAATTCCAAAACTTGCAAAAAGCTGTTGAATTTGTGGCATTTTGAGGGAATCTTCTTGTGAGTGTCCAAAACAAGTTAGGAAAGCGGGACTGGAGGAAATCTAATTAATATTTCCTTTTATACCCGAATTTTCCTGGGATTTTTCCAAAGTTGAGCTGGGGCGGTCGGTCGAAGATAAGATATGTGCGTGAACAGCGAAGTTCACACCTTTGATACCATTAGTCATATTTACATGACTTGGGTTAGATCCAGACATGCGAAAATTGCAAATTCGTCGCCCCGGTCACTATTGCAAGGTGTGACTATGGATTCTGCCTGCAATACAACAAATCAGGAAAATCGATATGCTCAAGGCTATGTACACGATTTAGTGTGGCTGGGTATTATTATTCCGAAATGATTAGTTATTTTGCACCCAAATGGTTTTTATGACTACATATGCGTATGTACAGGAGAATATCGCAGTTAAATGTGAATCATTCGAAATTAGCAATCTGTCAACAATTTACCACAAGCAGCACATCAAATGCGAATGTCATGTTCACATGCACATGCAGCAATACGCTTCACCACCATGGATGTATTTTTATTATTGGAGGATTCTGATAAGAAAATATTTATGTGTTGTGCGTTCATGTAGACGTAATTCTTCATTCGTCGTACGGTAGACCATTTGCTGGAATCTCGTTTGCTCAACGAATCACTAATTTGCGATTTAATGTCTGGTTTAGTTGAAAGTTTTGCAGTCACATTCTATGCGAAATTCGTTCTTCACGTGGCAAAATGCCCATGCGTCGCAAGGAAATTGCATTGTAAAATTCAATAGGCACAAATTCACCAAATGTTGGGAGATTTTACACTTTTTATTTACAAACTTTCGTACATTAAATACAAAGACACAAGGCATGCACTTGTACACTATTCTAAAATCACAATTTAAGAAAGATGTCTTAAATCAAATTGACAAAGCCCCGACAATTAGAAGACTTGCAAAGGCACGGGAGTGGATCCTCCTTCTCTGCAAATTTGTAGTCAAATGTGAGTTCCTCCGTAGGATTAATTGTTCGCAGGGCAGACACGACAACTCTCTTGACCTGTTCAACTTGAATGACCTCCAGTATGGTGTTGGGCTAAAATAGTATAAAAACCAAGTATTAGTATTTCAATTACATGTACACGCGTACGTCAGAGTCAGACACCACATTAACCCTTTCCCAGCCGAGTTATTTTAAAATTTGAATTGGGCGAGTGCGCGGGCTCGTAGGTCAGCGCGCAGCCATATGTTATGGCCACGCACCAGTTAAATGAAAGGTCAGCATGTTTAGTTACGTACATTGCAAGAATGGTTAATATATTTGCACATATTTGCACTTCGTGTCCCATCCACAACGAAGTAGTCATCCAAATACCACAAAATAGCATTCCTGGATCCCACGGGCTTTGTACTCCAAGTCACGTTTATCTCTCTCAAATTTTGAGATAATTTCTCCGGTGTACTCAATAATGATTTCATCTTGTCGGATCTGTTCGTGGCAGAATAGCCCGAATCCATGGATTTCGGATAACGCGAGGCGAATATCATGGGTAAAATTCAACCCGCTCAATTCCTCTAATCTTTTGCTCCAATGGTGATTACGTCCAACGTTGTAGATTGCCTCATTCTTTTCCCTACAATTTAATTTACCTGACATGTCATACATGTCTAAACTAGATAACTGCATTGCCTTGTGCATTTTTTGACATGAAACAGATCTACAAGCGCACTTACTTATTGCAGCAGCTTAGCTTTAAGTTTAACTAATTTACAAATTCAATACCAATTCAATTTAAATTGTTGACAGTAAATTATCGAAGTTTGAATTACTTTTGCTTTAATATTGTTTACAGACGCATTTGGAACATTGGAAATTGTACTAATGTAATAATTATTATTCTAGTTACAATTGAAAACAAAAATTATAGGTATACAAATTAATTATTTTTCTAACATTTCTACATTAGTCATCAACATGTTACAAAACTTACATTTTTTTCAAAGCGGAGTCAAAGTCTTCATCTGAATAGCATCCGAAGAAATGTTCAACGCCTTTCCCAGACTTGAGAAATGGTAATTCAGCGGGAATGGCGGCTTTTGCCTTTGCCATCCGCGGGTATTTTGTACGAGAAGCAATCATAATAGTTTTCCTATTTGCCATGCTTGTACACAAGTAAACTATGCCAATAATTAGGAGTTGTGAACGGGGCAAGGGCTTAGGAGAATATGACAAAGGGCTTGTAAATTTGACCTTTCAGCATTAAATGCATCATGTATTAGTGTGATTTCTAATACATGTAGGAATTTCATTCTAACACACGGAGTGCGTACGGAAGAGTTACAAATTAGATTACAACCAAATTGTAATAGTTACGAAATTCGCATAACGTTTGCCCTTTGCACCTGCG
>JAAXYW010001859.1:0-18493 GCA_036851895.1 Orthonychiurus folsomi
CTAGAAACGCGCCGGAGAAAATGATATTGAGGCTGCCCCATTAATTTTGGTGCATAGTGTATATGCGTCTTGGAGTTGGAATGCAAATGCAATCAATCAAGTGCACTCATCTCACTCACATACCTCATCTAGATTGAAGGGTGTCTGCACTCTGCATGCGCCAGAGAAAAGGAATGAGTCGTAAAATAGATGCTTAAGGGTAGAAAAAAACCAACCGAGCTAAATTAAACAAAACTTTTGCAACAGTTTGGTCTCCCGATGCTATTCAGTCAGACTAAGCAAATAGTGGAGTGAGGCCTTTAAAGACATTCGTTGCATATGAGAAACAAGGCTGGCGCCACGCGCCCATGCCATGGATTGCGATTATCCCTTGAAACAATGAAAGAGAGAAGGAAATCAGGAAGAAACCCAGTAAATCCTACACGAGTTGCTTTCCTAAATCCCCTCGTCTTTCCAATTCGTTCCAGAACAATGGGAACTGACTTGGGTCAATTGGAGGAATGGGTGGAAGCAGAAGGATCAGAATCAGGTGGCCTGCATCTGGAGAAACTTTGGAACGTCAAAACAAAGGCCGGGGAAACGCAAGGATTCCCACTCCACTAAGCTACATTTAAATTGAAAGCACATGATACATACATTCCACTCATTAATATTAAATTCAGTTTTGTAGCAGCTTGTACGTAGCATCCATTCATACATATTGCAGCAAATATCACTAAACATGGAAACTATCAAGTTTAGATTTTAGCAGCAAAGATATAAATATCCGTGAATGACATTTACTAAAGTAAATAAGATTGGGTTGGGCTTTGGACTAACATAAGTTGACTTTCCCCTTATTAGAGGCATTATTTGCAGAGTAAGTGGAAGGATCGAATGAACTGACTGTTTTTCTCCCCCCCTCCTTTCTGGGTTTGTGAGAAAGATTTTGCAAGGAGAGCAAAACCTACACTAATGACGCTTCATTCTTTAGTGGGTGACTGGAAGAGAAAAAGAAACGAACCTGTGGTACAATGAGGGCTATGATTGCCGTACTCAAAGAAGACAAGTTGAGGTATTCCGAGTTTAGATTGGAATGATTGGATGTGTCGGTGCTTTGACCAACTGTGATGGTGGACAATGTCTTCTGAAGCAGCTTAACCCCTTCTCCTGTTCTTGGCCCAGAAACCTTACGGCTGAATGGGCAACTCATGTTTCACGCTCTCTCCTTTTCTTTTCCTGTGAAATCCATCAGAAAATACCATTAGTGAAAGTGTTAGGAAGTTCAATTTTAAACTGAATCTATTTCATTCAAAGTCCATTTCAGGACTTTTGCATATATTTGAAGAATATTTAGATTTGATATTATGATACAATTAATTCGCTAAATCTATATTGCAATATTTCGGTTACGGATTTTAAATAGCATGTGTTGAATATCCCGCAAAACTTCTGCTCAAATTGAATATTCGATTCCACACCAGAAAACTTTTGACTCACATCATACATTTTCCCAATGGAACAAAAAAGTAAAATAAATATAAATTGAGTTGGAATGATCCTGTCAATCAATCCCAGACAAACCCCCATCTTAGCCAGGAAATATTATCGCCAAGTTTACTTGAATGTGTCGAGGCCGGAAATATCTTGTCAATTTCAAAGGGAACTTTTCAAACTTTCCGTCGTCTTGAATATTCGCAAGAGTCTTGGATTCTAAACTAATCCTTGTCAAAACTTTAAGAAGGGAATATTCCTATAGAATCCTTCAACGGAAATCATTCATCACTCCTACCAAGGATTTGGGTATTTCAACAACATTAATTACGATCATGACAGCACTTCACTTTTGTGTACAATTTTAATTTAAAGATTACCGAGCATTCAATAATTCCACATTTCCCACACCCCTCAATAATTTTTTTTCTTTTTCTCGTTTAAAATGTTAGAAAATTGCCAGGCTTTGTTGGGAAAACCTTAGTAATCCATTTTCAACGTAAAAAATTCTACCACTTATTTGAGGTTGTGGCAAGAAATCCTAATGCAAACCTAATGATTGTACCTATGGAGAACCTTGTACTTTGTTTTCCTTCCAGTACATCTGAAGAAGGGATTCCATTACGTACATGGAAACACTCTCCTCCGCACATACACTTAAGAATATTTTACAAATAGATCCACCCATCTGCTTTCGTAGACGGAAGTACTTTCCCCGAAGGCCCTCATCCTTTCTCCACTCAAACACACGGCACGGCAGCCACTCCACTCAAAATTTATTAATGTAACCCTCTGTCCAGGAATTTAAATGTATGTACTCCTTTCCCATGTCATACATGCCATTCCAAATCCCCCCACCCCCCACTGTCAACGTTTAGATTTGGATCGTCTGATACTCCGAACCTGTTTCGGACACTGACGACCACTAAGCGGTGACGGATGTAATATATTACGAGTCACAATTTTTTTTCCTTTCCAGTTTTTCTTCACCAGAACGACGTCGGTCCTTTTATTTTTACTTGTATGTATTTACTTTCTCTTACAAAATTCGGAGGTGGAGGATTTCATGACGAGGATGTGTTCAGATTAATTTTATGTGCAAAGGATCCCTTTGTGCGTACAGATCCTCAACCACTTCGTCCTCCCTAAATCTGGAACCTTTCCAGGCAAACTCAATACACTGGAGCAACACATGAGACGGGAACTGTGGATGGAGAAACCCGGGTAGTGAGGGGAATCCTAGGCGGAGGGACAAGTATTTACAAGCCATGGATCCCATCTTACCCCATACTTTCTCCATTAACCAGAAATATTACCTGCCATCTGGACTCGTGTCTATGTTTCATCAATGGATCCCCTCCTCAAACAGTTATTGTTTAAAGGAGGCATTAAGCCTACGACTTTGTTATTTGTTTTACTCTTCAACTTTTCTATCCACGGCTCTATACTCCTTTTTTTGAGGAATTCCTCTCCAAAAAGCTTCCTTTTTCTACTTCAAGTAAAATGGCCTACAACAAAACCCCTTGGCCCAATCTGGTGAAGAATAACTTTTGCAAATCGATTTATAGAACACGATGCATACATACATATTTGATAAATGGAAAGGAAGAAAGAGGGGATCTTTCTGGAAGGGGTCTGATCCATGTACATGTACATAATACATGTTACATACTGTACATCCGTATCCATTCGTATTTTAAACCGGGAAATCCACGTCTTTGTCTTCCCTTTCCGCTATCCATGGATGCATGCATCGCTTAATAAATCCATCAATAAATCAGGATTCGTAAAAGTGAAAACCATAACTTGTTCAATATTCCGTCGAAGAAAAACAAATAAAGCAAAATCATGGATGTGGGTCTTTGGATGTGTAAAGAAATGTGAGGAAGACTTCCGCTCCATATTTCACCGCAGGGCAACTTCGCGGATGCAAAAAAAAAGTAAAGAGAAGCTTTCGGAATGGTGTTATTGGGGAACTTTCTCCTCAAATTTCCTTTCACGTGATTTCCCTCCAGTCGCGTCTATCCTCCCCCCAAAATACCTACTACTCTTTTCCTACACACACTCACACACCTTAAGGCACTGTGGGAATTTGGACCAAGACATTTCACCACCTTCCCTCGCCCGCGCCCGCCCGCCCAGACACCAAGTGTTTTTTGTCTCAACATTTCCCAGAATTTGAAAAGTGGGGTAAATTTGAAGGAAGCCATGTACGTATACGTATATGTACCTTCCACTACACGTCTGTCTCCCAACAACCTGAGCACTTCTCCATACAAAGTAGTGGACCGTATGCTCAAAGTACTTCCAGACAAATGAAAATGTTCAGACTTTACTTAGCACCATGTCGGAGACAAGAGCCCTGTACATAACACAGGTAAAGATTTATACCTTTGGACTTCAAATCCAAATGATTTTCTCTTATTCTACAATATCCGCTAAGACTAAGCCCTTACGTAAGTACGTAGTACATACCTGTCCCTTAGGAATAGCTAGACTTGACCCGCTTACGACGAAGACTGTCGGATTTCAAGATGTACACCAAATACGACCTCCTCCCAAAACAATTGAAGGGAAACTTATCCTCCTCCTCTACTTTGGATGGATTGGCCAAGAAAAACTTTTCCAAACCAGATCAGCTTAACTTGGAGCTTTATTAAAGTGTGAACTTTAGTTTTGGAAACAGGAGTTCCCCTTGCGGGCAAGGAACTCTGTCAGTCTTCGTTCCTCTAATAACCGACTCCCTTCCTCCCTACCTTCTGGACTTGGTCTGGATGACTTGGGATACGAGTCAAGGGATTGAATGCTGTTGGGAATATGCATGTTTGAGGCTTGGGATTACTTATTTCCAGCTTACATTCAAACCCCTTCTCGTTTACATTGATTGTTATTTTGTGCGGCTTAATACGATGCTAAGTGATGGAAAATTTGTTTATTGACATCGTATTTTCCAATCAAATCCATTAATATAGGATTGCGTGTAGTTTGGTTGGTTGCTGAGTGATTTGATGAATTGCGTGGGAGCCATTTTTGTTGATTTGCGATTCTGGCAAGAGACACGCATGGATGGATCCTGATGATAAATTAAATATTTTACTAATTGGTGTCTTGGAAGATGGGGGCAGGGAGGACAAGCGGATGGACAAAGCCAATCGGAAGAAGAACCAAGGAAATGGAACTCATTCAAGTGAGTAAGTACCGCTGGAGGAAATGAAATTGGTCCATAAACATTGTCATTTCCTTGTCCTGTCTTGTTTGTCATCATCCATCCACTTAATTTGATAAGAGCGCTGGAAATGGCGGAGGAGACACGCCCTGTCTAACCAAACTCCTATTCCCATCATCTCCATTATTTCCTTCCCCCCCCCCCCTCTTTTTCCTTGTCATCCGCAATGAGGATTGAGGTCAAATATCATCCACTATTTTATCATCCGAATCCCATCTCCCATCCCGTCATGGATGTATGCGTGCTCACCTATGCTTCCCTATCCTACACCCACATAGCCACACTTTCTCCAATCCTCCGTGCACTCTTCCATGATGAAAGGCCCCAATTTTCTAAAAAACCCTACCAAAACTAAGAGGTAATGCAAGGTTTTTCTTAAGAACTGTAATATTAATCAAATTAAAGAATAGCAAAGTCAAAATAACCTTGCGTGCTGGTGCGGATTGACAAAATAGACCGGGTACTAATCTAGTACACCGGAATATCAATTTCAATTGAATTAAATTGATGTGCAAAATTCTGTTGATTTTATTACAAGTGGATGTCCTCACCTTGTCTGACAAATTGAAATAGCAACTATGGTACTAAAGAAATTCATTTGAATGGACTTGGTGAGGGAATAGGATCCGACATCAGTTTTTGTGTGGACATTTCCCAATCCAACCTCACCGCTTTGATTTCCCTGCCATTTTGAATTTCCCTCCAAAAAATGGAATAAGACATGGAAGGGGAAGTTTGTGTCTGAATGAATATCTTTCATCCGTACTAATCCTACTTAGCGAATGCTTGTGAAAGTCACTCAGGATCTGGTTCCGTTCCATGCATGGGGGCAGTCCTATTCCACCAGTTTTTGAAAATCTAATATGTCAGCATTTCCACACATGACAAAATAGGAAACTTCCCCATATCCGGCCATCCCATTTCGATTAGAAACATTTTCAGGACAAGTGTACTTGCACATCGTGTCGTGTCCCCAAAATTCAAATCCAAGCAATTTCCCATCCTTTACCACAATTTCCCTGGATTCTAATGAAACCAATAATGATGACAAGAGAGGGAATGAATTCGCATAACAAATTGATTGTACAATGAAAAGAATATATACAAGTACTACAGTGCAGCGTGGCTATTGTAGCAATCCTTTGCACCGCACCGGTGTAGTACATTACATTGTATACAGTACTGAACCAACTGGAAAAAGTGGCGCGGTGGATAATTCAAATCCAGACGATACATTCTTGGATGGAAAGGACAGATTTTGACTGAATTGGGTTGAATACACACGGAGGGATGGGAATGAGAAAGATCCAGCTGGTTTTTTAGGTACAGAAATCTTGGAGGAAAAGTGTGTTTACATAGACCTTGTCCCGCTCTCAAAATGTATTCCAAATCGAAGGAGTATGTTATGTATGTATGTATGTATCAATACATGGTGAATCAGACACCGGAATGGATGTTCTGATTTCAGACAGCCACTGGACCATCATTTCAAATCTTTCACCCCATCAAACACTCACCCATCCCTACCAGGTGTGTGAATCCACAATCCAAAATCCACATTATTTTTGATCAATTTCTCATGGATCCGACACACACTCCCATCATGGATTGAATGTGATGTACATTTATTTATTTGGATGGGAAAACTTCCCTTCCATTGGAATTTTAAATACAGGATGGGAGTGGGTCGTGGAGAAGGAAACACTTTCACTTTTGAGGGAAGGAAATTTATTTTACTTTCCAAAAGCAAAGGAGTGCAAATAGAATGATGTTGTTTGAAGTATTCCGATTGACGAGCGTGACAAAATTGAAAAGTTTTTCTCCCTCCCGCCCGGATAGTTGATATTTATTTATAAGCCTTTTATGTTGTTGCTATTTCCGCTTGGGAGAGTATAGGCCCAAACTTTATAATGTTACATACCATACAATCCATCCCATTGTAATACCTTATTGATCACAGATTATGTGCATATTCAAAGGAAGGGAAGCTCGGATATTAAACGTACTTTTGACAAGGGAAATTCAGGTTCTGTTGTAGATGCCGGGCTGGTGGATTTGGAATCATTTTCTTCCTTTACAGATGTTTTCATGAAATGAGCTTATGATTTTTACATGCTTTTATAAGAAATCTGGTCCACAGGCACAATGTGTGTTACGGATGGACTTGAACTACATTAGCAGAGGTTGAATTCAGGACAAGAAACTCTCGTCGATCTGCACACGAAGTTTTATGAGAAAAATCCCAGCTCTTTCTGTCCATTCCTTATTTTCCCCTGATGAAGGCTAGGCGCATCTTCAACGTGTTAATTATTTACTCCCAACCCATTTGAAACGCGGGCAAACTATTGACCGAAAGGAAACCCTATAATTTTTTCAATCCTCATGCCCTCCTGCTCAGAAAACAAAGTAGCAGATGTACAAAAAGAGCCCAGGCTTTCCTTTTCTACTCCCATGACGCACTAATCCAAGATTAAATTTAATCAGTTCAGATTTAAGTTTTAGCCGCAGTTTCTCTGCATAGTGTTTTCTCCGCATCTTGTGGGTGTTAAGCAGAGATATTAAATTGAGAAAAATAGGCTAATTAAATAGCAAAAGTAAATTATAATGAAAAATAAGTTATACGCACGGATTCCCCCCTTCCCTCCACTGCGGTAAGTCAAATAATTAGCGTGGCTAATTTTTAGGAAAGGGATAATTAATGAGTGTCTTCTGGAGTTGGAGGAATTTTTCTTTGGATTCGGATTGCTTTGCTTTACGGGAATAATGAGTGGGAGAAAGGAGAAACCGGAGACTTTCCCTTTGGTACAAAGACAAAGTACAGGGAAATGAAACTTGAGTCAAGGGAAAGTGCATGGAGTTCCACAGTGTTGGGACTTGTGAAAATGGGAGCATTCACAAAGAAAAGCATAAGATTATTTTTCATGCTTACTAAGCCAACTAGACGTGGAAAACTCCACAGCATGGATTTTAGCCCACAAACACAAACACAGAGGCGGAGAGCCAAACATCCTAGAATCTCCTTAACAGTAAATCAGTTTAATTACAGGCCCTTTCATCTCTTAACTCTCTAAACTTTTTGCTCTTACATGAAACTAAACATCCATGGCTTCCGTCCAGTCATTTCCCCGTGAAATCCTTTCCCTTCATAACTCGAGGTGCACCCACCCTCCATCCGAGTACGTAATTATCAGCCGTGACTTTCAAATTTGAATTGATTTACTTCCCTGCACACCCCAGAATCTTGGGGGGAAACAATTCCCTCCATGGATATTATGACTATGGATTCAACGGGAATAATGACTCAATTAGTAGTTCCATCATACCCGCTAATGAGAAATCGGTGGTTCCCGTCCACTCGTCCTCGGGACAATAAGAATTATAATTTGTGGTACATGCGCATGCGCACACATTCAAGGTGTTAAAAATGCTATGCGAATCATACATAACATGTGTTTTGGATATAGTATTTTTGCACTTTGAATCTCCCTACCTTGAAAATTAGTTCATCTCTCTTTGCTGAAAATCTGCTGAAATCCCGCCGCCAAATAAGTTTCAAATAAGTCTTGATTGCACGTGCAATGTAGTGGCGCTGGGTAAAGAAAATTCCACTCAAAGCAGTACAACGCGTCCTGTAATTCTGGCTTGCCCCCAGGAAAGAAAGAATACAAAATAAGTAACGTAAGATTTGGAATAAAATTGCCCTTCTAAATTTTAAGTTCCATGTTCAAATCTAAAGGAAGTGTATGTCCCAGGTTTTGGAGGAGTGAAGTGGAGGAATCAGAATATGGTTGTGGAGTAGAGGAAACCGTGTTCATCTCGCCATCTTTTCCCATCCGCCGCCGCCGCATCCTCAGCAGAGGCAAATCGTGTCCTTTTCCTTTCCTTGACTCAAATCCAAGTTATCTTCCAAGAGTCATGCAAATTCCCTCCACGGAATCCGTATTCATGGGAAATTAACTACTCCTATCTTTCTTTCCCTCCCTCAAATGTGTATGTAGTAGCGTAGCAGGATTCACTTTTGAATGCTATCAGGTTTGTACTACTACTAACATGAATACAGGAATTATTATGCAAAGCTTAGCTAAGCGTACGCGTACTCGAGAATTGCAAATAATTACATACAAGTTAAGGCTTGTACTTAGAATAGAGCAATGTGTACTTTTTCTTTCCCTAGAAATGAAAAATGGTTTGTGTAGCAGTGATTTTATACATAAGGTCTTGCACGTTGACCCAAAGGACTTCCCATTTATTATTTACGTCGCGCGTTTCTGGCAAGAAAATGTCACATGTCACTTTATTATGCAATTACGCATTCAAGTGCGGAATAGCACTCATCCAAGATTAAAGACACTTGGAAAATTTGAGCACAGGAGTAAATAAGGTTCATTCCCATTTCGTAGGATCTGGGCTGGGAATCCCCAGACGTGTCACAGTCACCTGACAGTCCAAAGTCCCTCTTCTCCCAGACCCTTGTCATCAATTAAAACGTACAGTTTAATTAAACCTACTTCTCACATCAGAGGAAATAAGACAATCCCCTCCTCTTCATTTTAAGTAATTTAAAACTTCATTCTTAGAAAACCCCTTCTGGTTACCCACAGAATCCGTTCCCCTACATTTAGTCCCACAAATAAACAAATAACAACTTCCAAAGATGGGAAATGGCAATCCGCCAATTCCATCAATCTTAGGTTGGGGAAAGGAAATCTAAAGATAATGCCATCAGCGGGCCATGTACACAAAACAATCTTACTTGCTTCCGATGTTTTTGTTGATTGAGGTCCCCCCCAATAATACGCAAGCACCTTCACCTTCACCAAATTCTTAAAAAGTACTTTTAAACCACAAAATCAAACCAAATCCTGAAAAAAAAACAATAAGTAATTCTCGCTGGGATCGTCGTGGGTGGTCGTTCGGAAATGAATTGGATTTCAAAACACACGACGACGACGATGGAATTTATTTGTAGATATTTCCCCTCCCTCCTTTTTCAAAATGTGACAACTTGAAATGGGATACGGGTCTGACCCTTATTTCCGTATTAAGAGCAGCAGAACTGGTAAAGAAAGTCTTGAAGGCGGCAAGGAGAGTGGGAGAATGGAGGCTTTTAGTGGAAAGCGGCTTTTTTCCATCTTGGCGAAAAGGAGCTGCTAGCTAGCTGACGGGTTGGTTTGGTTGGTTGGGGTTCCGTGTGGGGCCAACGTGGCCTCACATATTATTTGGTGGAATGATCCGTAGGTTCGGAGTTTGAGTTTGGCAAAGGCGAGTAACGGAGGGAAAAGGTATGGGGTACATGGAACGGGAAAGCCAATGGAACGCTTGCGTGTGTGGAACAAACGGGGAAAGGAAAATTTACAGAAAGTAAAACAGTCAGCTTTCCTCCACCGAACGGACCCTGCCCTGCTTTCCCTCTTGTACATTCACTTCAACATGCTAAGGCATTTCATACTCTACTCTGTTTTCCCATGCCATGCCATTGCCATTTCCTTCACCAAAGCCGTCTCAAAATCGCAAACCAGTTGTATCAACAACCCAGGACCCACGCTCCCCTCCCAAATACCTTACCCCAAGAATGATCCGCTCCGTGTCTAATGGATTCCGTATTTTTTCCATGACACTCTTTTATTATCTTTCGTCCATCCCCCCAGTCCATATGTTACTCTCCTAGATCCTTGCGAAGGAATTTTTACATTTTTTTTGGGCAATCCTGTAGAATTTTGACGATTAGATCTGGCATTGACCTCAGGCTGGATGTACTACAGTAAATTACATTGCGATTGCATTGGGCATGATATTTGACGTTAACTACTGAATTATGCTGGGAGGATGTGAAGGATTGTGGAATTGACGAGAAATTCCCATGAAATCCTTCAAGTTTAAATACCATTTATTCCTGGCCTGGAAGGAATACATTAATGAGACGGGAGGAAACTGTCATCCTCTCATCCCCTCCGGAACGTGAGCTACGGCATGGGAAAAATACATTTCATGGAAAATTACAGAATTGATTGCACGCTTGACATTCCGTCCTCGATGAAATTAAATTGCACCCCCCCCCCCCTCCTTGTAATGTTCCCTCATTTCGGGAGAAGGGAACTAACCCAATTTTTAAACCCGGGTTCGTGTCAGGAGAGCATGGGATGGGAGAGACCAGGTTAACAAAGTTAATTTGAACTCTCCAGGTAAGATCTGAATCTATGGCGAAAGGGCGGGGAGCCTCATTTTTTATGTTCCACAGCATGGGGGCTCTTGGGAAAATGTCGGAAATGTGCTATTTTTGATTATAATCACCAAAAAGAAAATTTGACATTTTCTCAGCGACTCCCCTGCCTTTGCATGGGAAGCCATGACGTACTGTGTGTGTACGTTATGCCCCGTACCTATGAAAATCCAATTTATTATCTCGCAATTTTACATGTATGTAGTAATATAAGTCGTATGCGAATTATTTTCCCTCCCCATGCATGTACTTCTGCAATTGGATATGTTTAATCAACATTTTGACCTACGGGGTCATACACTGATTGAATCCAATGCATGTAGAGCGAGTACAATAGGAATGGATCCATGCTCACCCAAATAACCCGGGTTTTAATGAGGATCCATAAAACCTTGCCATGAATGCCAAGTCAGACCAGGAAAGGCCTCGCTTGGCGTCGCGTACGCGTGGCGTAAGGCATCGATGATGGCTGGTAGAGAATTTGGAATTGCACTAAATAAACCGATTTACAATTTCCTTTGTGCTCACATTATGTGGTGAGGTTTGCTATTATGCTTTATTTCTCCAGGCATGCCCACCAGGCCAAGCCAGCCAAGTTTACGCGCGTACACTTAAACCCCTGCCCCAGGCCGCCGCCGCCGCCTCGTCGTTCCGAATCGGCAATAAAATTTCAAATTTTTCATCAATTTATGCCCCTCAAACCCAACCTCCAGAATCTTCTCCTTGATTAAATGGAGGGTAACACCGGTATCATTCCCCCTCCCCATCCACTTGAATCCACGCCACAGGGGGCGGGAGATTTGAGAAACTCAATCCATTATCCGATGAGCTGAAAAGGAGTTAGCAAAGCACTGCAATCCTGGCACCCGCCTCGAAACCTGAAAAGCATTTGCTCCATATATTACATAATGCAAATGGAAATACTACTGTAGTATGGCAGTTGAAACCCCAGGATCAATGTGTAAAATGAGGATAGCTAAGCATAAATACTTTGTATGCTAACCGAATTGTTTGCACTTGGTTGGATGGAATAACACGGATCGGAGAAGGCTGATTACGTATTACGTACGTACTAGGAGCCGAATTGACGGATTGGAGGTCAGGTTGCCATCAAAACATGTGTAATGTGCTAGCCACAATCACATGCACATGGGGGTAGGTACGAGGCGCGGGAGTTTTAAAGTCCATTTTACAACACACACACACGGAGGATCCCCCCTACCCTCCAGGAGTCCCATGGGTGTTAAGCTGAAATTTATTTATTCCATCCCTCTATCCGATAAACCAGGGAAAAGTACGTACGTACCCAACCAGTCAGTCAGCCATACATAACATCCCACATTTGCATTCAGGCCCACACCCACCAGAGTTGTACTTCCTAATCTTACTTTCACCAAATTTGCACCTTCCTTCTTATTCCCCATCTCCATTCGCCTCCCTCCCACGCCCAACACATTATCAATCCACCCTAACCTAAGTAGGTGCGTATATATGGCGAAAGCCTTCTACCTTACCCGTACACATGCTAATACTTCTACTTTTCACATCCATGGTGTCATACCGTACCGTGGCGTTAGGTGTTACGCGGATGAGGCACGTGGCCAGGATCCCCGGCTCAATAATACATAATCCAAATCTCCGACATCCCTCGTAAACCCAAAATCCTTCCCACCATTACATTACCTAATTTCAAATCAATTTTTAATGGCCAACGGCCAAAGCTTGCTCCTCGCTCCTTTGACAGGTTCCCCAAATGGGAAAAGCACTAATGACTTTCAATTTTAAATTTACCGCCATCGTGGTTGGCTCCTTCTGCTACATGAATGTCAATTAAGAGGAATTAAATGAAGGGGGGGGGGGGGGCTTTGACTATGATTTAAGCCAGAAGAAAGTGAGAAGGATGGGGTATGAGTCGTAGTCATTGTTCCTCAGGATCTACATTGTGAAATTGTGATGATGGCATGGCGTGGCATGGCAGGTGTAGTTCGTCCCTGATTTGACATATAGGGAGAAAGGCGCGGCTTAAAAGACGTGGACAGCACGGCACGGCAGACAGCGGCGAAATAGGATCAGCGATTAATTGTTTTACTAATTCCGCCGATTTGTTGCTGGGGACTTACCTTTTGAAAGGAGACGAGGATGTGGACGTGGGCGCGTGATGCGGGAGCACAATGGGACGAAGGGGGCCTTAGTAATACAATCCCAAACTGATAACATCGTTTTAGTAGCCAAACTTTCTCAATTGAGTTTGTACTCTCATCATCACTTCACGTTACACATCCCAGGCGAGCCGCCCTGCTCCAGCCACTTTCAACTCCGGCTTTGAACTGTGTCAGCTTGGATTGGGGTAACATGAAGATTTTGTCATACCTTTTGTTCGGCCCGCTTTATCTTTGTTTGACCTCCTCTCGACGAGGGAACTGGAGTTTTAATATGGAGTAAAATGGAATACTTTGGCGGCAGGGATGTAAAAGTGAAAGCTGCTTTCTCCTGCGTATTGTTCATTTTGGGACAAGTCCAAGCTCGCACATGTACGTGTTTTTGGATATTAAGAGATGTTTTTATTTTTGGCGGGAATAAGGACTTGAAGTGTGGAATACAAAAGTTATTCTAAAAATGCTGGGGTTAATTCGAAAATATTATGAAATTTTGGTGAAATTCCAAAATTTGGGTGAAAATTTTTACATTGACGTACAAAATCCTGATTTTTGTGCCACCTTTTGCTTAGTTTGTCCTGATTTTATGTTTTTTTCTCTCATTTTGCTGTCTAGACGTGAACGAGGCCCCAGTATTTCCTTGCCTCCTGATTTTGACGTCCATCTCAAAGTAAAGTAAGTGCAAACTACACATGAAATTCATTTTTCCCATCGTCGCGTCATGTTCTTCCATATTCTATTCTTTACAAGAGAAGGCAGGCAAACAGTTGGAAATTTGATCCTCGTTAACTATGTCTTCCGTTGCAATCCAAATCCAACGGAGGATTGACTAATTGCCCCAGTTATTCCACCCCAGGATTAGGGTCGTCGCTACTTTCCATGTGTGTGTCATTAGCAACTCCTAACCCAGATAATTTTGGGTTGAACAATTGTCTCACTCAATTGAGAAAACTGCACTCATTTCACTTCTATTATCCTTCGTCCGACCTACCCCTCAGTTTCCCTGCCCTCCGAAATAAAAAAAAACACATTCATTATGGTATAGCCGCTGCCATCCACCCTGTCCACTACGTACAATTATAACCCAATCCCACTCAAAATCCCACTATTTTATTTCATTACATATGTAGCCGTACAGAGATTGGATATTAGAAGTAGGTGTAGTGGCTAGGCCGGAGTTGGAATGAAGGAAAACCATTTCTTATTATTCCATTTGGAAGCCCGTAATTATTACTTAAAACAAAGATGGTAGTTTATATTTCTGGAGTTCAGTTGAACAAGGAGCACAGCACAGTTACACACATAGCTTTTACGGGGAAAAGTTGGCGTGTTTGTTGGGGATGCGTGTTGAGGAACGATCAAATTTCTGTCTCAAACATTTCCGTTCCTAAGAAAAAGGTTAGTAGCTACAAAAGAGTGGAAGTACGGGAGGGATCCAGTACACTCCAGTTGTGCTGGAGGAGAAAACAGTCAACGTCCAAATAATAAAAACCACTTCGTGTCTTGTATGCTCCCAGGATCCACGGAGTGAGTACATTAGGAGGATGGATGGTGAACCCCGTTCCGACTCAAATCCTCATGGTAGCAATTTATAATTACTAATTACACAAAACGAAACCATGTTTCATTTCGACAAAGGGAGTGGAGTCGGGTGACCGAAAGAACAAGTCCGTTCCTCTTGTTTTTCACATTTCATGTCATTTGGATTTCCCCACTTTTAATTGCGGGCCGTGGGAATGGGAGTCGGGGCTTACGGGGTATTTGTCAACTGAGTCGAGTTGATTCCATTGCATTACATTGCATTTCATGGAAACAGAATCATTCTCATTCATTCATGGGATATGAAATATAATGTAAAGTAAATATTTTTTAAGGAATATCTCCGTGTATTGAAAAGGAATTAAAAATGCTTAGAAAAAAAGGGAGCATAGTTTGTTAAGTTTCTTATTTCCCTGAAGCATTAATGAGGACCAGCAGTAGGATAAATAATTATAAAAGGTACAAGGATTATAGTATGTAACACACAAAGTAGTGTGTAATAACTTTATTCTGCTCTCCTTTAATGACTTATGACTGGATGGCCGGGTTTGCGGGCTCCCCGTTCGGTTCCCGCGTCGTAAGGTGCTGGTGCATGTTGATGTTGGAGCCTTTATAGCTCAGCAGCGACCAACCGAATTGTCTGGTTTACTTAGACGGAATTTCCGCAGAGTAATGTGATTTATGAAGACATGCATGGCTAATGCAGGGAAGAAGGTCTTCTTCCTCACTAACTCATCTTTTTACTAAAATCCCCCTCATTGTCTATCCATTACAAACCACGCCCCATCCACTGCCAGTGGCAGCCAATTTTTAAAATGAAGATCTGCTCTTCCTCATTTCCGCCGGACGAAGAAACGGAGCTCCTCTATACTTTCACTTTATTCAGAGTAGTAAATTATATTAGCTTCTTGCATGCAATTTGCAATACGATTAGTGTTGTTTATAATTTAATTGAAGGATTCGGCGACAAAAAAAAAAATTAAAAGCATTTTTTGCAAGGGCAAATAACGAAAGAATCGCGACCTGGCTGTTGTGGTGAGCCACGACATACGACATATATATATAAAAATAACAGCATGGACGTAATTGTGGAAGGAAAAATAATATTCCGCCATATTTTAACACAGTTAGACATTTGGCGAACGTTTTTGAGGAGAAAAGACAAGGAGTAGTGGTTGTCCACACATTTGTGGAATAAGAGTTGACAAGATTAACGGACGTGTTCGGCGCAGGAAGGATAATTAAATTTTCTTCTCGAAGGAAGCTTCAGCTCTTAAATATCATGAAAAGGAGACGGCGGGTTTTTTATGTGTGTGTGGTGGGGTGGGTGGGTCCAAGGCGTTGGGTTGGGTATAGGAAATGTGAGGTTCAATCAAAAATGATATTGAGTGAAGCCAGTGACGGGTGGAGTCGAAGACCTTTTACGATCGCATCCGTTCAACCATGATTGATGACCGATTCTCTTCAATAAACCATCCTCGAAATCTCCTTTAATTTAATCTTCCAGATCCTGGGCCATAGACCCATCTAACAACGCATTTATCTCATCCATAATGTAACAGCCCATTTTATACGCACTCCATAGAAATTTTAGCTCCAGCTCCTGAATGAACAATAAAAATTACGACGGTCGGAAAGGTCATGTGATGTTCAATCCTAATCGTATCCCACGTTCCGTGTTTCCCTTAAAGCATCTCCTGAGCATCTCTTGTTTTGTAAGTTTTAGTCAAGATCCCGATCCTTCATTGGAGTTTACATATGCGATTTTCTTTCATTAAGGAAATCTAGAATTAAGTATATATTCCTTGGAGGTAAAACTTCTAATTCACAGAGAAAATGATTATTTTCTCAAGTATGGATGTGGCTGATAGCAGTTTTTTTTTAATCACCTCACCGGTCCTACGTACAAGTATTTACTTTCAAAGAATGAATAGATTTAAATCATCCATTTGCTGATTAATTTGGTACAACTACTGGTACAATTTAATACCTTTTATTTAGTCCTAAAAACAACCCGACCATCTTCCATGAAATGAATTCTTCCAACAGATTGAACTCAAAGTTTTAAATTAAGCCGTCCATTGTCTCCCATTTGCTATTAAACTTTATTAACAATCCCATGTCCCCCTTCTCTAAAAAGAAATCCCTCACTTAATACCCTTGTGGAGTCTACCACGGTGACGGTATTAAGTTAGAATTAAATCATATCAACAATACGAGACAAACTTTACGCCTTTGTTTCACATACATACATACTTTCCCCGGGGAAAATTTAAAACCTCATGACACGGCACGGGGACGGACAGCACAACGTTAAAATCCCAGAAGAACACAGTTCAATCTGTGATGAGTAAATCGGTGGCTTTGGGAACCAATGGCTCCATGGCAACGGCAACTCGGCCAAGCCAGGCCAGACAGACATGAACCCAAAACTCTGTGGTTGGAATTCATAAATCCCTCTGTGGTATTAATCTGAGGGCATCTTCCTTGTGGCGTGGCGAGGCTAGTAGTCTCGGTCGTTGATGAGGATCATTTTATATGATGGATTAATTTGGGATCAAGGTGTAAGAATTTATACCCGAATTAGTAATGGTAGTGCAAACTGCACTGCTCGCCCAACCAACCAAAATTCTTAGTTTCCATCTATACAATGAATTTAAAATCCTTTCCCGTGAGGTATTTGGGTTTATGGGTTATAGGAGATTGGATCCTATAACATCACGTGGTCTATTTATATGAAAGAATGAGGAATGAGTTGAATGCATGCTCAGGGCACAAATGTCTGACAAGAAGAGGAGTGATGTGGATGCTGATAAATTAGGACCTTGAGGAAGCCTTTAAACTTTCCTCTCCTCGGAAGGGGTGGAGGGAAAAAGAGAAAGATAAATCGGCCATTTGGGCAAGGAATGAGTGTCATAGTGGGACACACACACACATATCCATGGGAATTCTCAGCACCAAAGGACCCGAAAACATCATTTACACGCCCGGGTCACACGTACGTACGTACGTACCTTAGGCGGGCGGGCGTCCATGCAAAACATTCGCATCGTACGTTGTGCCCACTTTCCGGGTGAAAAACAGGTGATTTGGTCCTTAGATTTATTGTCAGGGATTTAAATGGAAGAGCACCTTCTGTTCAGCTAATATTTCCACTTTCCCTTTGACCTATATTTGTGTCATGTTCTAAATGGGGAAATATTAAAGGTCGAGCGGAGGAGGGGTGACTTTGCAGGTACGTGTGTCCTTCAATAAAGCATGGCTGGCGCCCGCCAACATCTAGCTCCTTTGGTTGGATTTGAATTGAAAGCGCGGCGTGTGTTTTGGGGGAAAAACATTTAGAATGTCAAACACATTGTATTTCTCTTCCTTTAAATGAAAGGAGAGCTTCTTTTGAAGTTGAGTGCATTTTGCTGGTGGGGATGTTTGTTCAACCTTTGGTTCTTTTCCGGGTTAGAAATAATAACATTTATTTCTGTGACACTAAGCTGGCTGGGTTTCAAGGATTTGAAAATTTTATCCCGTCCGCATTTGACACGGACACTTAAATACGGATTGGAAGGGACGAGACCCATTCATTTCTCCTCACTTAAAAACAGAGTCACGAAAGAGTCATCATTAAGAATTTTAGTTTTGACAGTCAGAATCCGTTGAATTGCGAAGAGGCGCGTTATACGTCGTACAGTACGTACGGCTGACGCTTTCTCATTACAAAGTGTCAGGCTCAGCTGAAGGCGAAGTAAATTAGGCAAGGGAGCAGGTTCGGAAATATGAATTTGGAGGATTAATGTGAGATGTGTGATTTACATTTTAATTACATTCCGAAGCCGTCATTATCTCCCGTCTTATGTGCACTCCTATCACCTTTAGCTTTTTTTT
>JAAXYW010001860.1:0-18491 GCA_036851895.1 Orthonychiurus folsomi
TAATGCAAAGGTTCCAGGCAAGCAAAAGGCAAATGAATTAGCGAAGGACACAATGCCAAGTGTGTTCAAAATCATCAGCGCCAATATACCTTTATAATTACGTCAGTTATTTGCTGAATTGGTGTTGTTGCCAATTGTCATAATGTTATTATGTTGGAATACATATTTAATAATACTGGGACTGGGACGGACACATTGGCAAATATTTGCTTGTGCAAATTAATAACCTTAGCTACAAATGTACATACTCATGTCAGTCAGCCAACACAATGCGACTCTGCAGTAGAAACAAAATTCTGTTTACTCGGTGAATTTCTGGACATCCACGCTTATTCGCTTGAGGTAGCATTAAAACCCAATAATAGTTTAACATTTACAATCATCCAAGTGTAAACATTGGCTTTCATGTTTCATGACATTGCCAGGAAAAGGCTGCGTAATGCACAAATTTTGTTAGCCGTCAACCCCAGCCCTGGAATGTGAATTGTGCGGTGCGTCGTACGTTGTACGTCAGAATGAAATAGCACCCCACCGCAGCGACGGATTTCAATTTCACCCACATCCAAATGTGATAATAATGTGAGTCAAGCATGTTACAACAAGGAGAATGTGCATACCTCATACTTTTAGCTTAATTCCCAGTTGTGTGTACAAACAAAACTGGATTCGTCTGCAAAATTCACCCAATTTCATTGGTTGACTTTAATTTAAAACCTCTAGGCATAAATCATACGCACATTACAAACCCTATAGCGTACATATGCTTATTTGACTGGAGAATTGAGAATTTCATGGTCCTTGGATCGCATTGACTGTACCAGGAATTTTGCGGATGCAATGTCCATATGTCCCATGCGACGCAGACCCGATGCCTAAAGGCTTGACATCGACATCGGGACTGTGCAAGTACAGTAAAGTTGAGCAATGCAAATAACACGGAATGAAAATCCCAGGACAGATGGAAAAATAAAGGATGACGCTCAACGTAAAGAGTACTAAACCCAAACTCCGAAATGAACATATCCCGGCTGTCAAAGAAATCCATGCCCGCATTTAACTGGGAAGGAAACAAAGACGGAAAAGACTTCAGTTTCTTGCCTTCCCCATTATAAATTGGTCAATTTACCGCTTGAATCTCCATCCAAATTCAAAGGGGCCAGTTTACTTGTAAAGCGTAGCGTACACAAACAGCAGCCCCAGTGCCCCGTGCCAGGACAAGTGCTTTCATAAATAATAAATCCCAAAGCACCCGTCACTTTTTGCAAATAATGTTTTCTTATTCTTATTTGCAGACCGCTTCCCTTCCCACTTCCCATCCCCCTTTATTCCATTCCATTACATTCGGATGGACATGACAAATTTACCCTGGGCGATGTGATGGAATATGTACGTAGCCTACAATTTTGTGTGCTTACACTGCACTACTGCCTGCCCTTTGCTTTTTGATGAATCATTCATCAAAGGAATGGAATCACAAGGCGGAGCCTTCACGTAAACGTGTGCTCAAAAGGCGTAAAACAATTTTGAAATGTAAAAATTATTTATATGTAATCCACACGGCTTTTCGTGTTTTGAAAGCTAAATAAGCTCACACTTCTTTGTGCAGTGCTCAAGGAGGCTGGGGGTTAAGGTCAAAACACAGCTGCGTGTTTTCTTATGGTGAAGGTCAAATTCATAATCCTCCTAATCAAACTAAAGCTTATCTTTACGTGGCTACCAGTCAGGGTACACATTTGGACGCCAATAACTGGATTTCCGAAATAAATATTACCAATTTAAAAAAAATCCATTTAAAATAATACTTCTGGGGAATTTTTAATATAAACTTTCTTTGTCAGGTTTTTTCGTGCAAAATGTCCAAATTTCCTTTCTAGTCGCGGTTATACTAGCCAGAGGCACGTAATATTGCACATTGCATATAAATAACACATAAAATATTGCACCATATCGACATCTGTCCAACACGTCCGAGGGCTATGTGAATTCCGACATATTAATTCCAAGTCATTTTTCATAATATTTTTTGCTCTCCTGCCGTACGGTGTGCTATAAAAATTGAATGAAAAACGTGTTTGCTCGGATGAACATCCTACGACGACAAGAGCTAAGCAATACCGGCGCATAGCATTATTTCACTTGTGCAAAAACTTCTCTCCGAATTCGGTTCTCCAGGCAGTCCAGGCAGTGGCGGCAGACAAGATTGGCATACATATTCAAGGAAAATTGCAGCGGTCTCCTCAGTCTCCGCAAATCTTTTGGCCAAGACGGTCTTGGCGCCGTCGTCAGTCGTCGGGAGTCAGCAATACATCATTTCACCATCCACAAAGTTTAAATTGCAAAAATCTTTCTTTTCGGCAACATTTTATCTAAATTTATTTTGTTTTATTACGTGAGATCTAATTCCCAGTATATCCCATTCCAACTCAAAAATCTCTCAGTGAAAAACACAATTTCCAAATTAAAACCAGTCGAGTCTCCAACCCGTCGTTTTTTTCTCACATTAATAGTGAAAATCTTTCAAAAAAACCCAATTAAAGTTGAAGATGCTCCACCACCAGCGCCACAATTCAAGGTAAACAAACACCACTCAACCACTAGGAATACACGGCGGCCAGCCGCGTCAAACAGGTTCGTTCCACATGAATTTCCTCATCCATACAGTAGTGTGTATAGGATAGTAATTAACCCGGCTATCCCAAGCACGGAGTCCCCTTTGTTTTCTATTACCCGTGGATGCATCTCCTATCATTTGACTTGACGTGAGGGATTAATCCTTCTCTCCTCCACATGTCACACTGCATAAACTCCAGCCAAGCCTCCGTCCACCACGACCACTCATTCCCATTTCAAATCCCATAAGTCGTGCATTAGCATTACTTGGCCGTCGCGTCCTCGTCGTATACGTGCATACGCCGCGCCGTCACTTCGTTCGTAGCCATTTCAACCCGTTTAGTGACTTCCTCCCGCCCAAACCCTTCATCATCTACAATTTCTCTGAAGAGACGCTTCACATAACCCGCGACAAAGGCTTTTAAAGATATTACGAAAATCAATAGTACAAATGTGGGGCATATATTACATTTCCCAAAGCATTTCCACCATCGAGACGAGCGACGACACGTAAATATCCCATGCCATGCTGTGTGTAGTATGTATACTTACGTACGGGGTCCGTAAGTAGCAAATGGTCGGAATAATAAGTGCAGCCTAGCCTAGGGTTTAGCGCTGGGAATGTGGATTGTGCACTGAGAATCGCCAGGATAAAAGGATAGGTCAGAATCAGTCGGCCGGCCGGCTTAAGGTTCAACGTATTACTACAGGTAGGCGTATTAACCGAAATTTGAAAATGAATTATCCCCTATATTCATGTGATTTAAAACGTGGGGCTTTGTCACATATTTTTCAAATCATCAATTTTTCTAATATTTGAGATTACGACAGTGAAGTTGAATTCCTACCTAGATTTGGTTTAATCTTAAAATAAAAATATATTTTAATTCTGAACGGAGTTTGAATATGCATTGGATTTGCGTACAGTGATACATAGCGTTTACTTGTACCACTTCGTAACATACAAAGGACGCACTCGTCGTACGAGTAGATGATTAATGTTGAGAAAGACTGTGCTGTGGAAGAAGCAGATTGGATTTTGGAACAGAGATTGATGCTTCTGCACTTTGACAGTATCACTGGGAGAAGAGGAGAGAAATCGGATGGAATTACATTGTGTGAACAGCTCTGATTACATGTATCCATCCAATCCAATGCATTCAATGCAGTGAGGATGTAGGAACCTTGTTCCTTGGAACACAGCACAGCACTTCCACTTAACCTGAACTCACCTCAAAAATTTATGTCTGTTTGCTACTGTGTTGTACGAGTCCCTTAAACTGTCTTGTGCTTTCTTTACTGGCCGGGATTCAATTCACACCTTTATAAATTTCCATGCCACTTTTTCCATCCACCTGCCATGTATCATTGTCATTCGCAATCGTAATGGAATACTTGGAAGCATGTAGGAAGAGAGAAGGCCATGCTTGAAGGGGAACGGGGAAAATATTTACTCGGAGTGCATTAGAATTTCAAAATTTGTGAATAAATATGGTATGGGTTTGTGTACGGTCGCTAGGTAAGGGTGTGGAGCACTTTTTCTCATTTTCCTGACCTAAACATGAGTACACAAGAGGAAAAATACCTTGGGAATTCAAAGGAAAATGTGGAAAATCCATCATCCTTTGAATTTCTGTCTCTTGGCCGTACATTTGCTGGAGCGGAATTAAGATTTTAACGAGGAATCCATCTTTTGGAGAAAACTGAATTATGTGTTGGATTAAAATTGCTTTTCTGGTCGTGTCACGTACATAACATAATCAAACGCCTTTTCCCCAATCCCGAACTGAGCTCCGCGTTTGTCCCCACTGGAACACAACATCGGATTTGCATACATTTAATGGCCCTCGGATTTTACATTTACAAAACACAATTTCAAATCCCGAGATTGCCTCCTGACTGATACACACGGCAAGGCAAAAGATCCTTTGAAGTTACAGCAAATCTGCATACCTTTATTCTTCCTCCTCGTCATTTCATTTCTCAGTCCAACAGCTTTCCCCTCTGTTTTTTATTAGTTCTGTACTATACAACATTCTCCTATTGAGTTTTCAAGGGGGTGAGCTGTAGTACACAACATCGGATTTGCATACATTTAATGGCCCTCGGATTTTACATTTACAAAACACAATTTCAAATCCCGAGATTGCCTCCTGACTGGTACACACGGCAAGGCAGTAGATCGTTTGAAGTTACAACAAATCTGCATACCTTTATTCTTCCTCCTCGTCATTTCATTTCTCAGTCCAACAGCTTTTCCCTCTGTTTTTTATTAGTTCTGTACTATACAACATTCTCCTATTGAGGTTTCAAGGGGGTGAGCTGTAGTCCAAAATGCAAAGGAAAAACTCAGGCAGTCAGTCTCAACATTGTAGGTTGTGCTTTTGTCAGTTTTCTTCCTTTGATCACCTGAGCTAACCTTTCCAGGTATCTCAACCTTTGAACTGCCAGCATGTGTGGTGGTATACGTGTGACGTGTAGCCGTGGCGTTTGCCACGCTATGCCTGTAATGTCAAATGCAATTGGGGGCTTCAATTCCAGGCCAAGTCAATTGGAATGAAAATGAAGAAGGGAAGCCATGGAAAGAAAAAATGTTAGAAACATCATAGAACTACATTAAATAGTAGCTCAAGGAAAAATTTCAATTATGTAGCGACCTACTTTTCCATCCAGTACAAGTACTGATTCAAATTTCCAATTCATGGAACACAAAGTTCCGGGAAATGAAACTAACGACCAGAAGGAAATTATATTCTGAAGTGATTCGGAAACTGAATTTCATTAAAAATGAATAATTTACTGTAGGGAAAACATGGGGGGAGTGTTTAGTGGTACAATAGAAAACTAGGACAGGAGTTTTTTCGCCGTCGCCGTCGTGGTGTTCGCTCCGGTGGTAATTCCGACTACACGTAAATTGAATGTAAGGGAGCACACGGCAAAACGGGAATGTAAAAGCACCCGGACGGGGACGAGAGACTCCCTGGGCTTCGGATGGAAGGAAAATTAGGATAACGGCTGAGTGCTTTGATTTATGGAATCGAATTTCTTTCAAACGTTGTTCAAAGTGCAGCCCAGCTAAGTAGATTCCATTTTGAATTATTATCTCCCCATACAATGAGAACATGATTCAATGCGATGGAAAATTTTACGCACCGCACCCGGGAGCACGGCACGGCGACGGCGGGAGGAAGGAAGGGAAAGTTGAACAAACCCATTTAACATTTGTGGGTTTCAAAGGCGAACGGCGGGAACGGATTTTAGTTTATATCTATTCGCTTTGGATTTGTTGCTAATATTCAAGGTAGACCATGTGTAGAATACTTAAATACATTTACAAAAGAACTACAACACACACTTTTACCCAATGCCGTTCAATAATCTTACTAAAATTCATATTAAATTTTCATCAATTCAGTTTGGAATTTAGTTCACTTGACAGACACCTTATAAATGACAAATAAATTTAATTCTCCGATACCAATAAGTAAATTCTATCCAAAAATGCTTACATGCCAAATCACCCGTTCTACATTTGATTGTACTTTTATGTAATTTCCAGATACAAACCATATCCCACTTCACAAATGGAGGACAACCTAGTTTTCAGTTTTGGGGAACTGCTCGCCGACAACATTTCGTACCTGTCCACAGTCCTAAATGACAGTGACTCGGAGGAAAGTCAATCCCCAATCCCCTGGAAATGTCTATATCTCCTAAATTCCAGTACAGAAGCGGACAATGTCCTCTGCAACGAAAGTGATGGAATCCATGGACCAGGGATGGAGTCTCAAGATCATGGCTCCCCCTGGATTCGCCTCCTCGTCCTCCTTTTATATGGAATCGTGTGCATCGTCGGCCTCTGCGGCAACACCCTCGTCATCTACGTCGTCGTCTGCTTTTCCAAAATGCAAACAGTGACGAATCTGTACATAGTCAATCTTGCCATTGCGGATGAATGTTTTTTGGTGGGGATCCCTTTCCTCATGTCCACGACGGCTCTCCAGTACTGGCCATTTGGTGACATTATGTGCAAAATCTATTTTACGACCACGAGCATCAATCAAGTCACGTCCTCCATGTTCCTACTCATCATGTCGGCGGACAGGTACGTTGGGTCGGGTCCGTCGTTAAGTGTTTTGCAAATAGCAGTAAAAAAAAACGTAGAAGTAGAACCCTTGGGGGATTGGAATGGAAAAGCGAGGTTTGACGACCGTCGTCGTCAGAATGGGATGTCGCATTTGGGTTTTGCTCCATTTCGGTCATTGGCTCATTCGAATAAGGGGATGGAGTGCCTTCTGGCACATGGGGATTCGAAAATTGAAGGAATCCACGTAAACATGGCTCATTTGGTAAGATGCGAAGTCCCTTTTTTATGGGATCTTCTTGATATAAATGAAGCAGGACGGAGGACGGCGCGTGGCTATGTAGTATGCAGTATCGTGTATGGAATTTACTGACGAAGGGGTGGGTGGATTATTTTGGGATGTGATGGGAGTTTTGAGAATTAGATTTGGAAACTACTTATGATTTGGAGGTATTGCTGCAAATTATCCATGTAAACTTGAAATCCCCAACTCCGTACATTAAATTGACGTAAACGTACTTAATTTTTCTACATTTCCCATAGAATTGTATTGCTTTTGCTATGCAATTTAGTTATGTTGATATCCCGATATTTTCAATTTACTCATTTTATAATTTTTCGTACTTCCCTTCTTATACACAGATAAATTCCGAAGAATTTTTTTTACTTTATTGATAAATCAGTTCAAGTTTAATTTCTAGTTGAACGTATGCATAGCGTTGGACATATCCTTTTTGAACGAATCCGACGTCGGAATGTACAGTGTGATAGTGAGGCAAAGGTGCTATAATTTTACATAATTCCTCCGAATTATAACCAGACCAAGTGTGGTCCACCAAATCCGTCTCACAGAGACATTCCGAAATTTCCCTCATACATAGTTAAATCAGTGCCAATGAAAGAGACTCTAATTTGAATGGAATTTACGTCGAGGGAAGCCAAGCCGCATTTACGTACACAGAAGGCAGCCTCAGGAAAAACAATTTCTTAAAAACCTAAGGCACTAGACTTAATATTACTGTCCCCAGGTAGCTGGAAGTAGAATTATGCACATTTGATTAGGTGCACCTGCATTAGTCCGCACGATACATAGTCTGGGTATCAGTTTAATTTCTAGTTCTTCCGCTTCTTCCACGTTAAGCACAAAAACTACAAAATGCATAACCTTGCAAAAATACCATTCAGGTTACACCAAAGTTGTACATTTGACTCTACACTTGACCAACCCATCATTCCAAATAAACCGCAACAGAGTATTCATCTCATGTTCAAAGTACATCCCTCACATTACACACATTCCCACTTTCCCTGACCAAACGTCCATTCCATTTGTGGTCCCCACAGTAAAAGCCAGCACCTTTTCCCACCTAAATTAATTACATCGTGGCTAATGACTCGCAATTCATCCGCTTGTCCCCACATCCGGCCCCAAATCCAATTTCCCTCCTCCAGCCCAGCATCCGCCTGCCTTTCCCTCGCCTCGCCGCGCGCCCCACATTTAATTTTCCCAGCCGCAAGGCACGCACCAATTGAATTGTGCAAAAAAAAAGTGGATGCCCACTTGCCCACGTTCCGCTCCATCGTCGCGTGGCGTCTGGAGGGCTCCAAATTGTTTCTGCCCATCTTCCCCTTTTCAAAACACACACGCTACTGTGCGAATAACATGATTTCCGGTTCAAATCTTCTCCTGAGAGCTTTCCCTGATATCCTTCATCACGGGAGTGCACATGTGGATCTTAATGTAACTAAGATGTTTGTTTTGGGTGGGGTACTGGTGTGGTGGGAGTTTGTAGCATATAGCGCAGCGTAGTGCATTTCATGGCATGGCATGGCATGGCGTGTGGATCTTCGTCCGCGGTTTTCTTCCCCTCGGATTGCTTTTTCCCACAAGACGGAGACGAGCCGCACTTTTTGCAATTCGCTATCTCTTCTCCTATCCTATCAGTCAGTCAGATCATGCATGCACGTACCCACTCCCGGAAATAAAGGGCGTACTTGACTCCCATCAAAAATCCTTTCAGGCCGAAGCCGAAAGGGAGTCTAAACCACCAGAAAAATGAAGGGACGGGCGAGACGACGACGATTTCCTTCGCGGTTGACTGGACTCCACTTTAATTTGAGAAAATGAAACTGGGAAATGACAAAAATCTCACCTACTTTAAGAGTAGTAGTCAAGATTGACACGATATGCAAAATGAGGCACTACAAGATGACGTAATTCATTGTAGCGTACTTAGAAGTGAACCCATGCGTTCCCAATAGTGTAATTTACAGGGCTGGGCATATTACATTGGAAAGTAATTGCAATTACATATTACAAATTACACGTCGAGCTGCAATTACAAAATTACAAATTGCTGTCTGTGTAAGTAGCAATTACATATTACAAATTACATTTCAACAAAGTTTAAAATTGTACGCACATATCTATTCATATGTTGCCAGTCGTCAGAAGCAATGATTTCTTATGGATCAATGTAATTTGTGATTTTGAATGTAATTGGAATACTTTTAGCAAAATTTTTGGAAATTACAAGTTACATATTACACGTCAAGCTGGCATTACAAATTACATATTTATCCCGTGTAATTCCAATTACATATTACAAAAATGTAATCCGATTGCGTAATTTGAATTACATGTAATCTAATTATAAGTAATATGCCCAGCCCTGGTAATTTAATTTGAGTTTCAATTAAATTTAATATTGTGTTACACGCCCGCACCGCATGGCACGGCACAACGTAACAAAAACTTAACCCCGCCGCAGCAACCAGCCTCATATTTAGAATTCCGCTAAGTATTAAAATATATTTGGGGTGTACATATATTATTTTAAATTAGTTCCGCCGTTCTTTTTGAATTTAGTAAACACAAGATTTTACTCATTTGTGTGGTAGTTCAGTGCTTGCATGCATGGTGCCCGGTAGCCCTACATTTTAACACTCCCACCATAATTTCCCGAACGAGTGTTGCGATTTTTTTTATCCCCGTCCCTGCATGGAACAGACGCCAGGAAGAAAGGAAGTGTAAAGGGAAGTTCTTGCTCCCATTACGATGTTGGGTTCCCTTGGATCCCTCCATTTCAGGAATCGAATTCTGGAGGCCGGATGTTATTCCAGGGCGAATGTTGTCCAATGCCATGTCATGCCGGCTGGAAATTTTGTATGCTTTCCACCGCCTTGCGTTTTTGCCGTTGCCGTTGCATTGTCCATGGCATGGCATGTCCCGCCGAGCGCGACGCGCATAGCGAAACATGAATTCATGCAGCCGCAAACGGGCGGGGACGCGTATGCGTAAAGTACGTAAAGGGAGGACGGCAAAAATACAAAATAACGTGTACTTTCCCCGCCACACAAATGCCCTCCGCTGTTTTATTACTTGTCGACTGGACTGACTCCTTTCAACGAAACTTTTATGATACAAAATACAAGAGGGGATCCAATATGCAAAGTCCGTGGTCTGGAATTAAGGTTTTTCTTCTTTTAAAACTGACTGACTGCGTGAATGCGTGCAAATGTGCGTAGTGGTGACGCTACATCAGCAGTGGAGAATAGCAGATCTAATGAATAAAGATTAATGAGTACTGATACTGAAATGTAGGGGTAGTGCACTGCACTGCACTGTGGTGTGTAAATGCAAATAATATGCAAAATGTACTTGGATGGATGTATGTATACGCTAAGGGTTTGCAGATTTGTGGGAATTCTAAAAGCGTACAAAGATGATTCATGTCAAATGAGACCAGAGTGAGAGCTTTTCGTTTGGTGGGATCAATAGGATGTGTGGGATTCATGTGAAATGTGTTATGGCACTATGTACCTATATGTGATATGACCTTAATGATTTGGATTCAGATTCCTGGCTGTGTGTCATCCGATTAGTGCTACGAAATGGAGGACACCCATGATAGCTTCTACTGTGGCTATTACAGCATGGGCATTATCCGCTTTCATCATGGTGCCGATCTTCATGTACGCCAATACTCGGGAGATTCACGGAACGGTGAGTTCAAAGGGGGATTCATACGGATTATTATTTTTAATGTGTACTTAGCATGCTTAGGTTGTGTATCCGATACATTCATCTGGAAAATTACGTTAGGAAGATGTCAAAATGAGTCAGAAAATTACAGGCGTCATGTGGAAGGGGATGTGGTAATTTTCTTATAGGCAGAACTTGACTCGTGGCGTGCAATTTAGAAATTCAGAAAAAACAAGCATGTAGCAACCCGCTCTGCCGCACCGTATAAATTGTCACCGTAGGTAAAAGAAAATATTTTTCTGGGCTTGAAAGCCGTTCAGATTTACCAAAAGACAATTATTAAATTTGTCAATTCTAATGGGTTTTTAAACATGTGGAGTTCATTGAGTGTTGAAGCACACAACTTACCACCAGTGTCAAATGCAGAGTGCGCAAAATAAATTAAAATGCGTGGCATCCTAATTGCTAAAAAATCCTAAGAATGATTTCAATTGCAATGAACAGACAATCCTGTAATCCAATCAGATTACAGAGTCTGGCTTGATTAAACTCTGCAGGATTATAAAAGTGTCTTCTTAAATCCTTCAAATTAATATTGTGGGTATGGCAAATGACAAATGTTATTTTGTAGACAAATTGTAACATATTTTGGCCGGACGGATGGATCCGAGGAGACACAACTTTCATGATGTACTCATTCATCCTTGGATTTGCCATCCCACTCATCCTGAATCTCAATCTTCTACTTCCTCGTCATCATTCGTCTCCGTCACGTTGGACCCAAGCGCCATTCCTTAACTCAGCCGACCTCCTCCTCCAACCCTACTAAATCCTCACCAGCTGTGACCCCCAGTGCGGCAGCGGCTGTCGCCGCCGAAAATGAAATGCATCCAACTCCACTCTCAGCAGAATGCAAAAAGAGCTCGGGATCGAAAAAAGTCCAAGAGGAAAGTGACCAAATTGGTACTCACCGTCATCACTGTGTACTTCCTGTGTTGGGCCCCGTACTGGATCAGTCAGGTACACATTTTGAATGTGTTTTTTAAAAACTAAGGTGAAATTAGCAATTTGCTTGCTTGCTCTGTCATTGTTGGTAAATAATTGACAAATGTATGACATGTCATTTCTATTTTTATGAAAGTAGCGACGCGTCGCTGCCAATAGAAAATATTAATAAAATGCTTAACAGTTCTCAGGCTTCTGTCTAATCTAGATGTAAAATAGTAATTTTGATCCATATTTTGAAATTCCAGCTGGCCCTGATATCAATGGAGCACGAGACTTATCATTCCCCTGGACTTCTCACTATTTTCCTCCTGGCAGGATGTTTGAGCTACTCCAATTCCGCCATGAATCCAATTCTGTACGCTTTTCTATCTGACAATTTCAAAAAAAGTTTTGTGAAGGCTTGCTCCTGTGCAAATCGAAAGGTACGTCTGTCCGTCCGTCCGTCCTTCATTCTAAATCCATCATGTCATGTTATGTCAAAAACTGCCAATAGATCTCAAACTTAAATGCCGGGAAAGGGCAAGCGTACATAGGGTCTGGCGTACGTACGTCCGTACGTACGTATACGTATGTTTTTCAATTCCATTCAAGAAAATACAATTTGTTTATAAATCCGCTTAAGACTTTCAATTTTAAATTTTCATGATGTGCAGGCGTGCATGCATGCTTGCTTTCAATTTACACTGTGAATATATTTTGGCGCTCAGGGAAACAGGACATGTGATGGGAATTTTACATTCAATTTGAAAACACATGGAAATTTTGATGTAAAAATAAAATTTAATATCCCTGAAACTCCAGAGCAGTCCAGTCCAATTTGCATACATTTTCGTCCTATCGCACATTGCAAAAGCGTGACAATATCACGTCGTTCAATATTAATATTTTGTTGCTTTATATTGTTGTTCGTATAAATAGTTACACTGGTGGATAGGTTCTTGTGATAAAATTTTAAAGTTTACTATGATTTCATCAGGATGCAAATGTTGCCCTCACATTGGATAATTCCATGCATCCCCGGAACCGGGGAACGCGAACGAGTCGTGCTTCCGAACGGCGAGGAACGGCGGAAAGTGTGTCGACCAATTTATTGAAGGAAAGATCAANAACCGGGGAACGCGAACGAGTCGTGCTTCCGAACGGCGAGGAACGGCGGAAAGTGTGTCGACCAATTTATTGAAGGAAAGATCAAATCCACCAAATCGATTCCTCGTCTCAAATGCAAATCCATATTTCAACAAACCATCCATCAAAATCTCCAATGATCCACCATTTGATGAGGAGGAGGGAGCATTTTTGGAAGGGGATGATGATGGGACGGCCATCCTTGGGAATCGGCGCTTGTCCGTCCAAGGGCCACAAACCATGACGTCCAGAACCGCTATTCCAAAGATACGAATTGGAGTCGAGAATCCAAGTGGGGTCCATGTGACGGCTTTGTAAAATTGGATACATGCCCAGTCAAAGGCAAGTCAACATTTAATTTAAATTTACATAAGCATACATATAGCGAGATCCGTAGATGTTTATTACACAACTCCGAGTATATAGCTGTACTTATACACTGTAGAATTCAATATAATTTAATTTACTTAACCGGCACAAATTTATAAAATTTACCATGTAATTCACTGTTTCCCGGCATTTCATTTCATAGGTCAAGGGCATGGCCAAAAAAATAAGATTGAAGCGTGTCGTAGGAACTTGACCTCAACTCAAGCGTAGGTCAATGTATTTCGCACTTAAATTGTTCTACAACTTTAAGATTACTGAAAAATCATTTGTACGTTAGCTATTTTGCATTTAGGGCACGACTAGACTACGGCTGTCAGCTCCACTGTAATGGATTTGCGCGATTGTCATCAAAATTAGCACGGAAGATCATTTCCTGGAATAGGATCATTTTGCCATAGCAAATAGCATGTCCACATAAACTGAGGCAATTTCCTTCCATATCATAGTCGCGGCCCCGGCCCCAGTAATTTCCTTAAACTACTAGCCCAGAATTTTTAATTAAGGAATTTCCCCAGTCTCCCTGAGTTGTCGGTGGAAATATGCAAATCAAATTGTAATCAAGCGGAGATTTTAAAGACGCGTTTGGCCAAAGTCCCGAAAAACTAAGCTTGCACTTAACTTGGGGATGGACTCCATTCCACATCTAAAGAAAAAGTAATGTAATGTAATAGATTTCTGGCCGGGAACGGAAACTGCACTTCCCGAGACCCAAAGTTATTATAATAAATTGCAATTTATGTCATCCGGAGTCCTGAATCATGATAATTTCTGGCCAAAATCCAGTCCCAGAACCTGCTCAGGTCAATAGCAGTAGTCAGATTTGTAAAAATGGATCATTTCTGCACAACTTGTCATGGGGGTACGCGTATATGTGCCAAGTTTGAATTCTATCTACATTCCATTGGTGTTTGAAACATATAAAAAAAGGATGGAGAAAACATGCCGGGCCGGTTTTTGGAAAATGTATTCGGAGAGCAAAATGAACAGTTGGTCGGCGGGGCGGGTAATATTTAGTACATCAGAGAATGGACGTTGCTTTGGGTGCGGTGATGGCATAAGGAAAAGAACAAGAAGAAGTAACCATGGAAAGGGACAAAGTTGGAAAAAGGAAACCATCAATCGAATTTCCTTTTCCCTCAGAGAAAACTTTAATGCATTTTTTTACTCTTTCACTTCACTTATCGGTTTGGGCAAGCCCTGGATTCCCATGCCAATGTAATGCAATGCCTGGGGTGGGTGCTTCCTTTGCAATTGCAATTTATTACGGCACTCCAACGGCCCCGCATTAAATCCCACCATGCAGTACCATATTTTAATCCAAGAATGGCTAACCACTACTGCCACCCACAAGTAATGCATGCAGTCCAATGAATAGAATTTTACGGGGGGATTTTTACTACTTTTCAACTCCGGATCTTCTATTTTGTCAATGGTTTGTGGGTGCTGAGGATTGGACATGTCCGGCAGGAGGATTCAACCAACTAACATATGCGAATTGATTCCAAATAAAAATTTATTTAAAATTTAACGGCGTCAAATTTAAAAATAATTCCTAGAATAATTACATTACTGCCAAATACAAGCGGGGAAATCTTATCAATAGCTCTATTACTGATTTGTTTGTCATCAAAATTTTGTCGATTGACAAATAAGCTTCTTCAACATTTAGTTTTCAAAAAAGCGAAACGTTTTTCTATTCTTTTATTTTTCTACGAATTTATCTAATAATAAATAAACTAAACTTCCGCCTTCGTCCAAAGTCCAAGTTATCTCAATAAAGTAAAGTTGACCACAGCGTATGTACTTACTGTACACTGCACCGGGCTGTTAATTCCGCCGTCGCCGTCAGCCCGTCAAAATTGACCCACTTCCTCATGTTTTGTTTTCTTGGGATTGGTTTCGTAAGTTTCCACATAATTATTTAACGATCTCTGAACTTTTGGAGGTTGCCCCTTCGATTCTGACAATCCCGAGTGATACGTACGTATGCAGTGCACAAGGCTGGGTGTGATGGGAAGAAAGCAGGTTATTCCTTCTTTCTTGGGTTTTTGTCTCAAAGTAATATTTCATTGGAAAACTTTTTGTGGTGAAAGTAAAAGTATGTCCAACTCTGCTAGTCTAAATTGCTGGGCCAAAATCCCACGGCGACGGCACAACGTCGGGTCGCGTCGTGTCGCGCCGGGCAGTGGAATTGTGATTGCAACTTTCCTTCGTTGTTTTCCTTTGCGAGACGAAGGCAAGGGGCCACGGCCTGGGCTTGGGCACAGCAGGGGTCTTTAATTTGGAAGACACTTCTTGGGCTTCAATAAGTTAAAGAAAACAGAGGTCCGTCGACCTCTTTTGCATGCAAAGGAGAGGCAGGGATCAAACTTAATTAATTTATAAGTCCCAGCCCCCGCTTTACACGTCGGTAATTAATTAGAAGGGATTTGGGGGGAGTGCCACCAGCTTACTGCCATCCGCTGATAGTTAGACACAATTTATTAGGGGAAATTTGTGTACTTTGAGAGGATTCCCATGTTTTTATTTCTAAACATTTTATTTAGTGGTAATTGTCGATCAAAAAGCAATTTGGGTTGTTGTTTTACTAAAATTCTTGAAATGTAGAAGTCGAATCGTATTTTTAAAAGTTAAGTATTTATGAATTATATGTGCGAAGTTTTGTGACCGTATTACAAATGTTAAATTTTAAATATACAAATGCGCAACTTGCCTAATCATCTATCCTAGTATTCGCACCTATGAGTTAGCACAGCTTGAACATGTAATTTAATACAAAGTTTCCAGGCGTAAAGCGCAAAGCATTGTCCGCAACATGCTTCACATCGTGCCAAATTGGCAATTTGATACGAATGAGTATCCTGGAAGTAAACATGTTTTTCATAAACTTCACCCACTCGCCCAATTTGTTTTGAGTTGTCAAATAATGAATTCTTTGTTTCCCCTTTAAATTGACTCCTCACCCCGTTGAACAGAGTGAGACAACTTAGCAGAGGCAAAACCACGTCACTGACTGTATGCATGTTATGTATAAATTTGCGTCAATTTCAAATGCTTGGAAATTTGTAAATGTTCATTCGGTGAAAACCCACACAAGTCTGGTTTCCTTTACCTGGGCACCCATCCGTCTCTTAATTTGCAAATTCAAGTAGTATCGCCGCGCCGAGCTGAGCTGTGTCTGCTGATTCTCCGTAATGTAATCCCAACATGCCCGTACATGTTTACAGTTTTTAATTAGTCTTAGCCACCCACTCCCCACTCCCAGCAACTCATTAGTAGTCAGCTAATTAGGTAATGAGCGTGACTCAAACATCAATATTCATCTATTTTTAAAATATAATGTCGATTTTCTGTGCTTTGAAACTCATTTTAATTAATATTTGATTTGTTTTCAGGTTCGATCCTACTCCCGAATTTAAATTGCAATTAGGGCAGGCCGCAGTCAAGGGATTACAACAACGCACAGGAGCAGACACGGCAAGAGGAATTCCATTAAGAATTTGTTGATTTTAGAAAATATTTGCGTTTCATTTCCAAACATTAATGAAGTTTTCCAATGGAATTTGGAATGTAAAATGTATGTTTATCTACGTGTCTTTGCATCGTCGTCGTTTTTTCATGTTGTACTTGTGAGTACGTAATGGAAATTCAATGTAATGTGATTTATGATGATGGTATGCAATGAAATTGTGAACCATGGATTAGTTTTCTACAAGAATCTAATGCCCATAATGTATGTAATGCTAACATCTGCAGCTACGCTGGTGCTACAAATTACCAATCCAGAAAAACAAATTATTATAAATGTTATGTATCCAATCTACAAGTATTCAGTGTGAAATAAAAGAATATGTATATTGTTGTGTGTAAATAATTGGTTAACGTTCACAGTTTAATTAATAAAATGAGCTTGGGTATTGCCGTTCACTTCTTCTGGTAAAATGCCTTATTATATCATTTAAATTATTCAGCTATTAATATCGGTGATGCCATATTTCAAACTGGATTCTTCGTCTGTGCTGCCGCTGGATTTCTGGCGAGTACCGGATATTTCGCCGGTGTCGGGGATTTAGCAGGTGATGGACTAATTTTCCATAATTGGAACTTTTTAAGGAATCCAAACACATCCAAAAATTCCCGGAAGAACGTATCCCCAGTCAAACAATAAATAATAAAATTGACTGCGGAATTAAGGACGTAGAAGATTCCGGCAAGGCAATTGATTGTGTAGTCGTACCATCGAAACTTCTCAAAATCAAAATAATCTGCATATGCCATGAAACGGCGAATGAATTCGAAGCTGTAACAGAATCCAAACACGACGACCAAAGCAAGGAGCATCTTTGTAATTGACACTTCCGTGGATTCTCCGGCTGTGAGGGAGCGTCGCTCTTTTTGAAATTTCCTCAACTGGAAAGAAAAATAATAACTTTTTGAAATTTCAAAGAATTTAAAATGTAAAACTCTGATTCCATTCTATTTTAAAATCATATGTATATTTAATTGCAAATAGTTTTAGCTTAGAACAAGGAACACTTTTGGCGAATGTAGTATACAAATACAGGAAATTGCAACCAATTTTTAGTATCGGGCGATCCCCGTCTGCCTTATTTGCAGAATTGATTCCATTAGTCGACCTTAATATGACGTTATGTAACTCAACAATACAAAACAAGACACATACCCCAAAGTACAGCATTCCATTCAAAGCCAAAACCAATACAAAGGGGATGAGATGTAGAATGATTGCAGTGTAGATCTCAAATGAGGACGCATCAATTTTTTGGTAAAAGTAGCTCCAAATAGTGAGAAGAACCACAAAAGCCAAGACAGCCACACCAAAGGCCACACCCCTCCTCTTTGTGATCACCCGCTGAGCCTTCATCGGGTGACAGATCACAAAGTACCGCTCCAACGATACGGCGACTGTGAAGTATTTGGTTCCACTTGTACCTAAAAAATGAGCTCCGATTAAAATTGAAAGCCTCCTGTTTAATCACACTATAAACATTGGCAAACATGGCATCCCCACGCCCACAAACATGACGGCTGTCAATCCATCGCAATCGTACACAAACTTCAAATTAAATTACTTATCCGATTTTGGGTTCATGTATTTGTTAAAATAATATTTTACATGGTAAAATATAAGGGGATTTGGAATGTAATTATTTTTGAAAATAATTATGGGCAAAATGAAAACTTACTGAGCCAGTCCAAGAAGAAAAAGATAATTTCTAAATAGACTGGTGAGTTGTTCAAATCAATAATGTGGAGTTGATGGGATGT
>JAAXYW010001861.1:0-18489 GCA_036851895.1 Orthonychiurus folsomi
ATCGATCGATTCATGAATCGGTCGATTCTGATTCCTATCAAAATGGGAATCATGCCGAGCACTAACTAGTGCTGCTATGCTTCTGAAGCTTTGGGGAATGATGTTGGAGCGCGCTGTTATGTTGCGTGGGCTCAAAGCACTCATTGCCACGCTCCAACATCACCAGCACCCGCGCCAAAGAGTACTTTGATACCCACGGCTTAACAAATTTAAAGCTTAAGATAAATCAAATAAAAGTACAACGCATAATAAACATTCATCTAAAAGTAAAAATTCAGTTCTTCTTGAGGCCCGCGTAGGGGTTTAGACTTCCAGGTGGCGTCATGGGTAGGAACTAACCACGGCGTCTGTCCCTTTCAAATTTAAAGTCTTTTGCCTCCCATCAGTCTGGTTGTAGATAATCTGATGTGCCATGAACACCAGATGATCTACGTATTCGTAGTCCTTTACCCCGAATTCCCTCAGTTTGACTGAATCGGTCAAGGTACCTCGTAGCCCTGTTTCATTTACCAACCCGGCAATGAACTCCCAAACCGGAGCCGTGGAAATACACTTGCAATACAATACAATGTGATGTTGGGCATCACAGTTCCTGAGCCCCACATTTCTAAGATATTGCAACCATAATATATTGGACTCTAACATATTTGTGCTTGGTCTTCTAATCTTTTAAGACTTTATTTACTTTACCAGTTCTATCTGAAAGAGGACGGTAGGTGGTGGCACTACTGCACACACGGCAATCTCCGGCCAGAGGAAACCAATAGGAATCCGCGGAATTTTAGAAACTTTGCCCCAAATTACACGTGTCCTGGGATTTGTGAGAAGGAGGTTAAGAAAAAAGAAGATAGAATTACTAAGAAATTAAGTAAATTGGCTGCGACCAACTTATGCATAGTTAGGTTAGACAGACTTAATAATAATGCGCACGCTATTGCGCAAGAAAGTAGCTCGGATGTATTAGACGGTTGTATTAGACGAGAAGGACCAATTAGCGATGTGTATATACGATTCTAATTTTGGTGCTTGGTCATGTGAAAACAAAGAGAGATCCGCCACTGACTCCACTAGTCAGTTGGTGGAATTGGTTCAAATAAAAAATACGCCTCTGATTCACTCCACTGGTGAATCAGAGATTGTCAATGAAAAATCCGCCATTGACTCCACTGGTCAGTCGGCGGAATTGGTCCAAATAAAAAATACGCCTCTGATTCACTCCACTGGTGAATCAGAAGTGGTCAATGAAAAATCAGCCAATGACTCCACTGGTCTGTCGGCAGAATTAAGGGAAATAGACAGCACGTCTCTGATTCACTCCACTGGTGAATCAGAGGTCGTCAAAGTTAGATCCGTTACTGACTCCACTGGTCAGTCGGCGGAATTGGTCCAAATAAAAAATACGCCTCTGATTCACTCCACTGGTGAATCAGAGGTCGTCAATAGAAAATCTGCCAATGACTCCACTGGTTAGTCGGCTGAAGTAAGGGAAATAGATAGCACGTCTCTGATTCACTCCACTGGTGAATCAGAAGTCGTCAATAAAAAATCCGCCAATGACTCCACTGGTCAGTCGGCGAAATTGATTCAAATGAAAAATACCCCTCCGATTCACTCCACTGGTGAATCAGAAGTCAATAAAAAAATCCGGCAATGACTCCACTGGTCAGTCGGCGGAATTGGTTCAAATGAAAAATACGCCTCTGATTCACTCCACTGGTGAATCAGAGGTTGTCAATAAAAAAATTTGCCAATGACCCCACTGGTCTGTCGGTAGAATTGAAGGAAGTAGATAACACGTTTCTGATTCACTCCACTGGTGTAACAGAGGTTGTCAGTAGAAAATCCGCCACTGACTCTGCTGGTCAGGCGGTCGTTATCTCCAATGCCAACGTAGGCGAAGGAGTAATTAATTTGAGAAAGTGTAATGTGTGCAATACGTATACTCCCAAATTTGGGGGAAATGTGCGAAAACACCGGGTAAAATGCCTTAAAGCTAGAGGCCTATATATTAAAAAATGAGCAGGATAAAATCAACTTGCGTGTGTTCGTGGAGATACATTTATTGTACTAATATTTATTAATCAAATCAAGTCCGGGAATTAAAGTGAACTTCGACTGTCTAGATGTATAATATTTTCAGACTGACAGTGTAATTAAATACTTGCTGGTGGTGGTTTAAAATTTTTTATTGACATTCATTTAAAGCAAACCAGACTATAAACTGATATAGTAGTATTGCAATATTTTGTAATTCAGTGGTTATCATACAAAATGTTGATTGTATAAGAGAACTCAATTGGCATAAATGTAGTCGGTTGACAATACAAAATGACAAGACAATAACATTTGTCTTCAGATTGCAATTTATTTTAAATGCAATTCAATTCACTGTAACACTTCACACGGAGGTCATTTGAAATATTTCGACGGCTTCAGGCTCCCTCCTGTTCCATCCGTTCCCAAAATGCCCGGAACGTGAACGGCGACGCATCCGGTAGAAGACAAAAAAATTGCAACTGCAATTAAAAATACAATAAAATTACGTAGCGTTTATATACGCATGCAAACCAGATCAGTAAAAACGACGAGTGGATGAATGATTATAAATATTCACCTGTAATTGCAACAAGTGACATTGCCACGATGAACCAAACTGGAACACCCGTTGCAGCCACTGGAGCCCGTCTGGACCAAGGGAGACAGTCGGTTGAATTGTCGTCTGGAATTCAAATATTTTGCAGTCAGATTTAAAATCTTGCATTAAAACGCTTTCAGGAGTTTTTCAAACTTCAGTCTCAAAATTAAAAAAAATATTATTCGATATAAAAATCGTTACTTACACGGACTCACAAAGTAATTCCATAGTCCAAACAATTCATCCTCGTTCAAAACACACAAATTCATGGCTTTGCAAATTCGCCGCAAAGAGACAACCGGCATTTTTGCAATTCTCACAATTTGAAATAATTTTGCTGCACACAACCATTGTGAAAAATAAAAATTAAATTTAAAACAGCAGTGTGTTCACAATACGAATTGCAAAAGGCAACTGGGAGAAAAAGTATTTTTGTGGGTGTGAGAGAGAGTGAAGGCTTCTAGTCCATGTCAAGGGTTAATCCCGGACATTAAATTTTATTTGTGTGAGTGAGTGCGTTTTTTTTAGATCAGATCTGCGAAACAAATTGACCGAGATTACGCTTTGTGTTAGGGTGTCATATCCGTGCATGTTTTTGTATTTTTCTTTTTTGTTTTTCAAGAGAAGACATTTTTGCTTACATTACATTTCTCAAGACATAAACATTAAGATTGGAGATGAAAATATTTTTGCCAAGTTAAATTTACAATCAAGTCCGACAAGTTAAGACAAGTCGACGGGCATGTTTGCATCTTCATCGCATGGAATTCCAGCAGCAGCGGACAATTCAGAAAATTTACTTTTTTTCCCCCATCTCCTTCCATCGCGCCAGTGCATTGGCATTGTGCGTCGCCAACAAATTTTTCCCGCAAAATGGGCAGATGACGTGCTCGCTTTTGTCCGCGGCATCCCAAGTTTCCCCGATGACTTTGACTGACTCATCTGAATCTGAAGAGTAAATTAACGGATGAAAAGTTTTTTGTTTTTTTGAAGTCACTGCGTAACCGAGATCTGCCTCGTCGTCCGAGTTTCATTCCTCTTCCGTTGAAGAATTTAGGAAGCAAGAATCCAAATTTGATTCATCGGAAGGTTTGAAAAAAACTTCAAAGCCAAGTACAATAATTAGCAAATTAATGTTAAAATTTGTTGGCAAATAAACTTACATTTGCTCTCCATCAGTAGCTTCAGATTTTCTGGTGCAAAAAAGTAGGCTAGAGTAGAAATGCTGCGCGCTATTTTTTGGGCCACATCCAAAGCTGAGCCAAATCCCTGCATTACAGGAAGGACTGGGAGGTCAACGTTGATGTTGAGATTAAAATATTTGCCTAACAGTAGGCACTTGATCTTCTCTTGTTTGTTGTACTGATCCATCAAACGCAAAGTAAAGTTGGTTGTGCAGAAAGCCAGTTGACAAGTTTCCAGAGTTGTAATGAAGTTGTGGAAAACATTACCGTACAACTCCTTAAATTTCAAACAGTCCAAGTAATTTTGCACGGAAGTAAACGGCTTGGGTACTGAAAATGTGGTCGAACTTGACCCACGGTCAAGACTGAAGACAGCTAGTTCCTCGCAACCGTTGCGGTTGAACGTTGCATGAAATATGCAAGTCATGGCGAAAGTAAGATGTGTTGGAGAGGTGAAAAAAGAGAGGGAGTAAATCTGGAGTTGGAGGGAAAGTCGGTTTGGAAAAAAATGGAGAAAGCCCGCACCTTTATACTTGCTAGGAAATCAATTGGTAAGGAAGTTTTGGGAGGTTGGGGTGGAGTAATAAAATCCCTCCGATTTTTCTTGTGATCGAGTTGCGCATCTTCAAATTAATTGGACAAAATATGATATAAAATGAGGAAAATTTGTATTATTTTGCTCAGTCGAGTTTTTTCTGCCCGTGTAATTTTTGAAAAATTGAGCTCCCATCCAAAATGGAGAAATTAATTTGGATTCCCATTTTACTTTTCAAACTAGCAAAAGCGGAAGAAAACCAGGTTCTCATGGCACGTAAGCAAACCCCACTCTCTCATTTTTATTTGCTTTCACTCTAGCTTTCCACTTTCTCTTTAGCCTATCAGAGATCCTGCTTAAATTGCACCGGCGGCAATGGGACGTTTTACAAGATTCAACTTTCAAACGGAGCACAAACGTTCATATGTTGCCGTGCTCGGTATCAAGAGCTAAAGAAACGCAACATTATTCTGAATGCGGTGGACGCGGACGAAGATTGTAAAGACTTGCAACCCGCCGAATCCGGCTACCTACCCTTCCTTCAGTACAATCAAAACTTGTACTTTTCAAAGGAGACCGATACACTATACACATTCATTAATCAACAGTTAGATCGGTTCGTCGACAAAAACGGAGAAAAGAATTGTCCTTTCGTGTGCATGGGAACATTAATCGGTTGGTTTCAGTTGATTTATGTACTTTAAATATGAATAGCTCATTTAAAATTGTTCACAGGTATAACCGCTGCCATTTTGTGGATATTTTTCCGGGAGAAATTTTGTCTCTTGTTGAGCCTTTTGAGGGAGTGGATAATTGAGCTTCGCACCCCTCGTCCTCCCCCGAAAACAATAATTCAATATGTCCGCACCCCTGCCACCGCGCAAGATAAGAACGAAGTTTGAAGACAAAGGGCATTGGGTACGTTAATTATGCACTAATACTGGTGTGCTTGTTACTTGATTAATTAGGTTTTTTTTCAGCTTAAATGGCAGCTGTGCCTCTTTACAGCTCATAGGTACACTCAGATTGACGTGCACGTATGTAAGTATCACGCGTGCAATTGTGGGCAATATGTAGTCGACAAATCCAAACATAACTGTCCCCAATCCGGCGGAGGTTCAATTCCTTCATCAATTGCAGACTTTGATTTTAAAGACAACATATTTAAGGAGGTGAATCGAACATTTAATGGCATTCTAATGCTGTTTCAATACATCATTCCGGAGGACAAAAAGTATTGCATCGTGGCTGACTTGTACGACAACATTAAGACGGATCTGCAGAGGTTAATTAATCAAATAGTTAGGCCTTTTAATGACGTAAGAATTTCGCTCCGATTAGTTGTAAATCTATTTGAGTTTTGCTTTGGAACACTTGTTCCCGACAAGTACATTGGTAGTACATGGGCAATAATAATGCATCCTGCTTTCACTCAGAGAGCCGTAATAACTTGCTTTAGCTTTATTATTGAGAGCTTAAACTTTTTTAATGAGGGCGGAAGTGACTTTTCCGTAGATTCAATATCTAGAGTAAATTTGCTAATATCAGAATTCCAGCCACTTTATGACTCCCACGGCAGTGACCGGTCAAATCCCCGTAGTTATTTGCCGCTAGATCCAGCTTTAAAAAGTCGACAGCGATTGCTAAACCTCAAATCCCACAGCTCAAATTGTTTTGAGGACTGTTTAATTGAGGTCCTGTACTCGAACAAAATTGAGAATTATATATTGGAGTCACGGGCAAAAAAACGTAAGATAGAGATTGCACAGCTTCCATCTCTCCAAAAACGGGATTTTGTAAATGGCAAAATTTATGACAAATTTCGCGACAGGTTTGATTTTTCTGGTATTACAATTAACAAATTTAAGGGAGTGAGCTTATTGGAAATTTTCCAATTTGAAATTAACAACCCTGACATTTCAATCTCTGTCTTTAAGAATGTGGGGGCAAATTATTCAGATAAGAGCACCAAATGGTGTTTGGGACAGACATGTAAATCTTTTGTATATTGAAAAAAGTGAAAATCAGCATTACTGTTTAATCCAAGACCTGTCCAGGTTACTGGGAAGTAATCATGGCAAGTCTCACACATTTTGTGAGACATGCAAAAAGTCATTCATTAAATTCTACGATTCGCACGTGTGAGGCTTAGTGGACGAGCAAGAAGCAGTAATGCCAAAGGAAGATTTTTACTTGTTCGATCGGCTCGATGCCACCGAGTTCTCTCCATTTGCAATATACTATAATATTAAGTATGCAAATATGGATACTGTTTCCACTCTTTCAAACGTGCAAAGAGTTTGTATTCGCCTTCCAATTTCTTACTCAATCAGGGTAGTAGATTACGATGGCCAAATTTCGCAATCGTACGATTCGGAGTTACCCTCCGCTACTCTAATGAAAGAATTTATGTTGAAAATGATACAGATTTTGGATGAATTGATAAGTGAAATACGCGGCACAAATCATTTTATTGATTCCACCTCCGAAATTTTGGAGATTCACAGGCAGGCCACTCATTGTGCAATGTGCTTAACTGAGTTTAACGATTATAATCCAAAGGTTTATGATCATTTTCATCAGGGAGGCCCGAATGCCTGAAAGTACCGGGCAAGTTGCTGCAGTGCTTGCATTTTAAAAAAATTCACAATGCGTAAAATAGCAGCAGTCAGTCTTAATACGACAAGGGGGGATTTTCATACTTTGATTAGTGGGCTGGAAGTTTTGGAGAATGATGTAATCCAAGAGATTAAAAACATAGAACTGATTTGTAACGGAAATGGAGGCATAATTAGTTTGACCATTAACAAAACCTTAAGATTTTTGGACATTGGTAATTTTAAGCCGGGGTTGAATCTTGCCCAACTGAGGGATCAACTCATAAAAGCAGAGGAGGGTGAGACTCCGTTGTATTGGAAATCCTTCTCTGTGGAACAAATTGCAGCAGTCAAATTATCTCCCCTCCTCTTCCCACACTATTCAACGTTGGATGAGATGACAGCTGAGATTAGGGAGGACGGATTTACGAGCAAAGAATGCTACTCTGCCCCCACGGCAATTTCCACTGCCGCTGAAAGTTATAAGGAGGGTTCGAGTGCATTTTACCATGCATTTGGATGTAGAAATATGTTAGACTTTCTACACCACTTGTCAAATGTAAAATGCAGGTTAATTGCCAGCATTTTTGAGGCGTACAGAAAAAGCGAGTTTTTACTTTATAAACTGGACCCAATATGCCTGTGCTCGTCTTCTTCTTTCACTTGGCATGCGGCTTTCTTAGCCAAAAAAATTTCTGTTGACTACTTGAAGGACAAGGAAATGGCTCAGATAGTCGAGGCTGGAATTTTTGGTGGAATTACAAATCTCACCTCAAGTATAGAAAATTCCAATTCCAGACGCTATGGTAAATTTGATCCGGATAAACCTGAGACGGAGATTTTATTTGCTGACATAAATTCGTGCTACACGTACTCGCTGCAGCAATTTTTCCCCAGGAAAAATTTTGAATTTATGACAAAAGATCAACTTGCAAATTTTGATTATAAAAACCCGGTCGAGGATAGCGGCATGGGATGAATTTTTGTGTGTAACCTTTCCCTCAACCCTAAATTACACGATTACTTTTCTAACCTGCCTCCGATTCCGGAGCGCAGGACCATTTCGTATGAGCTGTCTGCGGATTTGCAAAAAGATTTTTTAATTCTAATGGTGGCAAACGGATTGAGAATGAACGAATGCTTTTAACATTGCATAACAAAAAGGGACAAACATTTTATTACAAATATTTGAGTTTTCTCTTGAACTTGGGCTATGAGATGTCGAATGTTACGGGTGGAATCCAATTTAAGGAAGCAAAACTTTTTGCAAATTATGTGCAAAGAAACGCACAACTTAGATCAGAGGCAAAACACAAATTTTCGAGTCAGAGTCTCAAGGCAAAAAATAATGAGTATGTCCGGCCGTAATTTGAGCAATAGCATAAACTATCCGGAACCAAAGTACTGTTTTACTGCCGTGGAGGCACGCAAATACTTTGCAAGTGACCGATTTGTCGATGTAGACAGACTGTCAGATAATTTGGCACTTTTCAAAATGAAAAGAATGAAGTATTTGGATCGCAATTTCCGTATAATCGGAATGGTTTTATTGTCTCTGAGTAAGCTTTTGTATTTTATGCACTATTACTTGGGGCTTAAAAAACTGTTTGGAAGCAACATTCGGCATATTCATATGCACACTGATTCAGTGCTGGCAACAATTACGTCAGAATAGCCCGGTTATATTTTTGAAAATTTGAAAAAACTCGATTACATGTTTGATCATAGCGAATTGCCCGAAGATCACGTATTGTTTTCAAAAACCAACAAAGGTGTGCCAGGTATGTTAAAAATTGTCAAGGATAAAATTGTCCAATTTGCTGCAGTTAAAATAAGTCCATATAGCATTTTGACGGCTGAGTCTCAGGCTACGCCTTATATTGAGGCAAAGATGACAGGTATGCCTCGAGCATTATTATCCGCCAGTATTAGACATAAGCAATATGTAGATGCAATTGAAAAGGGGGATGTGGGCGAACGCGTCCAAGTAGAAAGTGTAAGGGTGGTGGGGAACGACATTTTTTTAGTCAAGCTATCCCGGCTTTCTTTGGGGGGTTTAGAAATAAGGCGTCGATTTTTTACAAACACTAGCTCCCGCCCATTCGGGCACTATTTTTTAGAGTAAAAATTGTATTAAAAAAATAAAATGTTAATGTAGAATTGCTTTAGTTGTACTTGGTCCTTCAATAAAAGAAATTGTCACTGAAATGTTTTTGTATTATTGAGATAGGGGAGAGGTTGATTGAAAATCATGGTTATCTTACTCTGTTCATTCACCCCGACACAACACAGAAACAGCGGACAGAGTTAATTGAAAAGGGGAGTGATAATGAAAAAAATTGCTGTGGGAAGTGTTAGCTAATGCGGAACTTTACTGCAACGATCAGAAAACGTTGGCCGAATTGGACTTTTTCCGCAAGAACAAACATAACGGCTCTGTAATTTCACTTGCTCGTAAACTTGTGGCAGTGAGGAGAGCATCCCTGAGGAAACTAATTGGGCCTGCACTGCGATATGCGATCGAATCTCACATGAATCTAATATTGGCCGCCAACATAATGGATAGTGGTGAGGAGAGCAGAGAAGATTAGTTTGGATAACCAGGATAAGTGAGGGTGATTGCGTGATTAGTTTGAATTTATGGCTCCAAGAAAAATCGGCCCGGTCTACCTCTACCAGCACAATGTTGATAAATTGAACGGACTGTAAAAAAAAACTAGGAAAAACGCTCTGGAAGTATTCCAGCTAATTGACAAGTTGCCCGAAAAATTGCTTTTTTGGAATGCAGGGGGACAGATTTCAATTAGCGGAGTTTTGGAACCATTTAGTAATATTAGTCAACTAGTGCACATTGCAGTATCGGATAGCAGGGTGAGGATTTATGAAATTCCGCGTTGGACTCAATTTTTGTCAATGCTCGTTAAGACAAAAGTCCCCCTAAATTTACTCTCTGAAAACACAGCGCGGGAGTTGAAGTACCACATTGTGGACTTTCCTGTCCGCTCCACTGCACGCTGGATTCGCCACAAAACAAACATGTACCCAGACTCGTGGAAAATTAATTAATCTGGTTGGAGTTGATTCCCCCAAAGCTAACAATTGGGGATGATGAAGTAATTCAAAAAAATTATACGGATCGAAGGCGGAAAGGAGCGTATGCGGGTTTGGCTGGCTTTACACAAAATAGCCATTTCAAAAATTAAAAGCAGGTTGAAAATGCATTGCTTTCCCTCCCCGCTTTCGCATTGCATAAACGTGTAGTACATATATTTCCGCGAAGAATAACCAGAGTATTTTGGCAAAATTGGCAGTTAAGCTGCGATCTCATGGACGTATCAAATTGGGCGAGCTCGAACAATGGCATTAAATTTATTTTAATTGCCCAAGATTGCTTTTCTCGCAAGGCGTACACGTACTTTCTCCGCGATAAAACTGGGAAAAGTGTAGTGACGGGGCTAAAGTCGGTGTTTTGTGAAATGGGCACTACTCCACGATACATGCTGGTTGATGAAAGCCAGGAATTCTATTCCAAAGTTACAATGGACTATCTTGCCTCAAAGGGTGTGCAAATATTCTCGGTGAGGAGTACAATCAAAAGCAGCATGGCGGAAAATACAATTTTGCAGTTTAGAAGGATGCTGGCCAGGTATCAGACTCAAAGCCAATCGAACAACTTTACAAAGATTTGGCCCACACTTCTTCGTACATTCAACTCCACCATTAAGCGGAGCACAGGATTCGCCCCAAATCAAGTGAATGAAATGGACTATCTTGCCTCAAAGGGTGTGCAAATATTCTCGGTGAGGAGTACAATCAAAAGCAGCATGGCGGAAAATACAATTTTGCAGTTTAGAAGGATGTTGGCCAGGTATCAGACTCAAAGCCAATCAAACAACTTTACAAAGGTTTGGCCCACCCTTCTTTGTACATTCAACTCCACCATAAAGCGGAGCACAGGATTCAGCCCAAATCAAGTGAATGATGAGAATCAGGATGTGGTATTCCGCAACATTTTTTCAAAATACATTGGAACAAGGCCAAAGAAGTGAAAATTTAAAGTAAATTCCCTAGTTCGCATAAGCAAGGCGAAATTACTTTTTGCTAAGCGGTCCTCTACAAATAATTACACGGAGGAACGGTTTAGAATTAATATGGTTGTCCTTTCCGTTCCCGTCAATTACTACTACCTCTCAGATTTACATGGGGAAGCAATCATCGGTGAGTTTATAAATGATTCTGATTGCAAATTGGACATTAGTCTAATCTTTTCTTTCTTCCAGGGACGTTTCATGAACAGGATCCCTGCTCCGTCTCTGATCCAGAATGGCTCACCACCTGCATTGCAAATCGATAATGTAGACCAGCTGTCAGCGGCTCAGAGCGAGCAGTAGTGCGTCCAAGGAGTTTTTTTTCAAACAATGAGCCCTCCCAGTTCTCTCAACACCTGAAACTTCCAATTCCAATTGTGAATGATGATTTTACACCGTCACTGGAAATCGCGCTAAGTGAAATCTATTTCCAGCTGTCAAAGCCAAGAGCAAAAAATATTTTTAACAGTGAAAGTGACAGCAAAATTGACATTGTTAAGCGAGAGGAGGCGGATGTAAAAATTTACAAGACGACAAAGAACCAGATGTTGTTCTCCTTTGTGACTGCAATTAACGAAGCTTTGAAGACATGGGAGAGAAAAATTGTAATAAATTTAAAATTTACGGAAAAAAATGAAACTATAGTCATCGTTCAAAATTATCATGACCATGTGATTCGATTTGAACCGGAAGAGTTTCGCATTCCTCTCGGCATAGAAAATAAGGCGTTCGAGCCGGGTCATCATGAATGTCCAAATTCCGTAGATCAGAAACTGTACAGGAAAATCGAGGTCACATTGGCTTTGAGAATTTACGACTACCAAGACATTCCTTCCAGCGTGCACGTACCCGAGCCAAAAATTAAAAATGTGCAAGAGTTAATTAAGAACATAAATTCCAGCATATCCGAGTTTAATGTGCGGTTCACATATAACCATGTAAATTTTGAATATTTTAATAAGAGAAATATGCCAGTGCAGGTGCACTTGTCCCCGTTCCTTGCCACCACTTTTGGCGTCCCCGAACCCAACGAGTATTGGTTTACAGGCCAGCGCGTCACCCACTCCACGTTTGATGCGCGGCGGGGGAAACGGAAATCGACTCCTGCAAATCGAGGTCGCCTGATTGGACAGGGCAAAAAATCCGCTGCTTCCGCTTTCGCAAATAAAGCTGGCAAATCAAAAAAGACGCCAGTTGCTCCTCAGAGTTTGCTCAGTCCACTTGCTCTTAAATCGATCAGAGCTTGTAATTTTCAAAAAAATCAAATAAATCAACATGGACGCCGTCACCCCAGTCTCCTCCCAAACCACAAAGTTTAACGGTTCTCGCTCTGCAATGCGGAGTAATTTGTTTTTATTTAATTTACCCCCCACCGACGACTCTGTTGTGTCAACGCAATTCACACCCTTTTCTCCAATTAATCCCCTCTCCGAAAGTCACGCTCCCGTGACGTTTTGTATCCCCTCCACATCACAGTACATCTCCCTTCAAGAATTATTCCTTTACATTCAAGCAAAAATTGTAAATACAGATAATACTAACATTGCAGCTACGGACAAGGTGGCTCCGACAAACAACATTTTTTACTCCATGTGGAAGGACTGCACCCTTAGCTTGAATGGATTCCCTGTCTCAAATTTCCAATTTAATTACCCATACATGTCAATTGTACCCACCTTATTAATTTATTTAAAAGGGAAAAAGGAGTCCGAATTGACTTCGCAGCTGTACTACGAGGATACGGTGGCCGGCACATATGACGACAAGAATAAGGGATTTTAGACAAGGATGAAACTGGCGGAAGGGATCAGGGTTTTTGATTGTTTGGGTCCTCTTTGTCTACCACTTGCACAGCAAAATCGATACTTGATTCCGGGATGCAGCCTAAAAATTGGAACTGACCCGACAAAAACCCGAATTCGCGCTCGACTCGCCCGTCGACACAAAGAATTACAAGATTGTTTTGGAGCAAGTGACATTCTATGTCAAAATGATGACGGTCAAAGAAAGCATTGCTGCAAAAATCACCTTAAGCAAATTCAAAAGAACCGAGCTTGCTATCCAATTCGCGATGCCATCGTCCGAACCGCGCAAACTGCTCGTGGGACAACGTCATAACTGAGCACAAACTTGTGGGTTGGAAAATTACCTCAAAATTTAGTCGTCGGTTTACTTGATTCGGAGGGCTACAATAGAAAACTGACAAAGGGATTTGCTAATTTTGAATCCGCTAATCTGCACTCCATCAACATTCAGTGTGACAACCAAAGTATACTCTACCGAACCTTGGAAAAGGATTTTGAAAAAAAAATCTTTTTACTTGCGTACCGTACGATCGAATCTGCTACTGGAACTGGAAGCCAAGGGAACTTTTCCAGAGATGAATTTTTGAATGGAAAATGCCTATATTTAATTCAGACTCAGCCGTCAACTTTTGGCTCGGAATTTAACCCGGAGAGAGCTGGGCAGATTAAGGTTTGCAAAAATAAAATTTAACTTTGGCGCAAGTATAAAATATTGGCGTATTTTAAATTTCAGATCCAGTTGAAATTCTCTGCAGCCACCGACAAGTCTTTGACGCTGGTCGTATTTGCAACGTTTCAGAACGTTTTGGAGTTGGACCATAATCGGAACGTTTTTATTCTCTAACATAGAGGAAAATATTCTACATTCGGCCCTGTATTATATTAGCCAGAGCCTCACTTCCCCGCCGGTCCCGTTCTACGTTATTGCATCCGATGAGCTGCATCGTGTAAATTTAAAATCAATTTCTGACCGCTACCCCATTGGAATTGTGCAAAATACGAAACCCAGGTATTTGTTTTGAGTTTTATTCCGGTGTAAATCATAACTAACGCCATTGTAGTACTGCAGGAGCATGGGCGGCTCACATTGGGTCCTATCCTTTGTATGCAAGGTGGGCAAGGAACAAATTGTAGAGTTTTTTGATTCATTTGGGGAGGACCCAAAATTCTATAGGCTGCCGGTGCCCGCCTTTCGCCAATCAATATCCTCCCACCTCCAATACCAACCAAGCCGGAGTAACCGCTGTAGCCTGTATTGTATTTATGTGTATTACCATAGGCTTAGAGGAAAGCCATTTAGATCCATAATGCGAGATTTTTTGCGTTTTAATCGACGTGGAAACGATGCAAAAGTATTGCAGTTTTATAATAGACTGTGTTTCATGTATAATTCGGCAAAATAGTTTGGATGTAACGCAAATGAGGGTTTGCACGTTGATAACGTGAATGAGAGTTTGCATTTGGCGAATGTGAATGAGAGTTTGTATATATGATTTGCAAATTAAAATAAATTTGACCTTTGCAAAATTTACACTATGTACAACCTTTAATTACTCACTGCTAAAATTCATGTATTACACACATTACAGGCACTTCTAGATACATACTATATGGTAGTGTATTTTATGGCTTCAATTAAAAGTGTACCAATTTAATTAATGACTTGAGCTAATGACTCACTGCTAAAATTCAAATATTACAGGCATTACTGTCACTCGCAGATACTTACTTTATGGTAGTGTAATTTTGACTACAATTAAAAGTGGACCACTTTAAAAATTACAGACGACTAGAGCAAAAACAAGTTTAGGCTTACACGCAGGGCACACTTTTTCACAAAATCACAATACCATTCAATACAGAATTTTGCGACTTAAATTGATTAGCTTAGCAATTGCCTTACTACGTTTTCTTGCATACCATTGCGGTGACATTAATTTTGGGAACCGGTTGAACCAAATTTCTCTGCGATGCCAATCTACGTTGAATCGGCCAGAGTAAACATAATTTTCAAAACTAGACAAAACTTAGTTTTTAGCTCGCATGCACAGCACATACGTTGAATTTTAAGGGATTTGCTAGGATAAGATAAGACAGGTAAATGTAAGTGTAGAGTTTTAAGTCTCTGTGAGGTTTAAGTGAGGCATCTTCCGAAGTACTGGAGGACACGCCCGTCAAACTCTGCACTTATTTTGAGAAGGACTCGTGTAATGTAAGTCCACATTCGGTCATAGTCTTATTGATACGTGTAGTTATGAACTGATAACAGACTCACGGAATGGTTAAGAAAAATAAATTTGTTGTTCGGAATTATTGCCAGGAAAACCCGATTTTTTTGTGAGTTTTAGATGGAGAAAAAGAACGGCGGAGTAAACACGATGGGGAGCTCTAAATCGATAGAATGGACATCTAAGCAACCGCCACCAAGTTTGAACTGGAACGAAGCCGGAAATGTCGTTTATTATGTGAAGTGCTTGTGATTTATAAGTATAGTTTAATGTATCACTTCTAGTATAGCTGTAGAAGAGAGCGATTTCATTTGAGTGGGCATTTCCCAAAGTAACAGGAAATTAGCTTGTCAGATGTGAGAATCGGGATTAATTAGTTGTAGATAATATAAAGCTAGGTTAACTTTAGTTAAACGAGGGAAATCATGATTACTCATCAAAGGTAACAGAGCAAGGTTTTGGTTAGGTTGTTTATGTAATGAAACCCGAGCCTTTGGAATAAAGGTTTGGTTGACGACAAGAATTGTTAGAGTAAAAGTGAGTTAATTTATTGAAGTCCAAAAAGGTATTTATAGTAAATACTCAAAGAAGGGTCAGTGTCTTATCTTTGAAGCACAACTTAAATACGTGTACCTACAAGATCCAAAAAAACTCAAAGTTTGTTTGAACTAACTGATTACCCTCATGATTGACAGGTCATACATTTAGGTTTATTTCTAACAGTTTAAAGTTATGTAATAATGTTTCAATAAAGGGAGTTGTAACAAATGAAGGTAAAACTCTTACAAGAATTATAATTATGAATGTTTACGGAGTTCATAGGCTTTAATTGTTTTGACGTTTCTTGGTGAGGATGAGAATTGTAAGTCATTAACGTTATTATCGTGAATGTAGAGGTTTTTGGCCCAAAACATCAGGGTTTTCCCTTTACATCAGTGGGTGCTGCGCAAATGCTTCACGTACTAGGACACCAAGAAAAGTTTTAAATGTAAGGCTGGACTAGACCTAATGGAGAAAATTATTTGGGTATGATGGAGAAATGCAGGACTTTTGTGAAGCCTATCTAGGCCGATTTGGGCTTTAGAAAGGAAGGTATGTGGCAGAGCAGGATTTTAGTCAGAATCTTGAAATAATTATGAAATAATTAGCAAATGTTTCTATGTACATGTTTAAATTTACTGAAAAGTTTGCAAATGCTATTGAGTGCAAAGGAAGGGAAGTCGGCGGACGTGGAAAGTTAACGGCAGGATTAAGTTAACTCTTACGACACTGAGCAATAAATAAAGCTTTTGAATCTGAATCTAAAAGATGATGCAGAGCGAATTGAGCTGACGCCACACGGTCCGTGTGTAAAAATGCAAAACAGCAGCGCAATGGCAATGTGGAATTTTTGCATTTTTTGTTCTTCGTTTTGTTCATTGATGAAATGTACGGGAATGGAAACGTGAGCGGAGAATAAGTTAGTTAGCATAAGAGGAATCATAGTTAGTTATGTTCTGACGATTGAGAGTTGCATTTTGATTTAGAAATAAGTCTAGTCCTTGCAAGTAACACAAATTCCACAATTCTAAATTGCTTTTTTATTTCGAGTACTGCGTTATTTGCTTTGCATCCCGAGTTATTTCCAATCACCAAATCCTTTCTTGTATTTTCTGTCCGGCCAACACTACTAGTGAGGGTTTGCCCTGTCACAATATTATGATCCTCTTCTGCTGGATAACAATAGTCCCGTGCGAATAATGATTGTACTTAGACACTTGATTAATTGTTCCAATACCGGGGAAAGAATCTATTGAATTGCACGTTCAGATCCTAGCCCTCTAAACTCCGACTCTGAACTTGACTACCAAATCTCCACTCTCTCTCTTGCCCACAAACAGCTACACTTCCCTGAAGCAAAACACTTGCCTTGCTACTCACTTTCTACACAAGGATGACAAAGGTCAAGAAAATACCTTGTATTATTGCATTGCCTTAGTGCATAGCCTGCATTTTCTTTCCTACGTACGCACATGTGGTATACTCCTACCCATGCATAATACATGCTGGACATGACCTTTTTTGGGTTCCTCACACCAAGTTCTAGTAGAATTCAGAGATTATGTAGAACATATATTTACTGAATCAATGCTAACCTGGCACACTCCGTCTCTGCAAAAATACGCTTCACAGCACTCTGCTCTGTTTCCTCCCAGACATGTATCTCCAATGTTGCCGCACTATAAAGGGGGACATTCAAATTTAATTGTGTTAAGAACTTATTTTGGGAGTTCAGTGCTACACAAGTTGTCTATATTTTGCCTGGACTGCTTGGATGGTAATGAAAAGTGTTAAGTGTGAAATAAAGTTACACTAACATATTACGTGATAACGGACTGAGAAGTTTTGTCCATCTACTTTTGTAAATAGGGTATGAATTGAAGCAACTGTGGCGTTTGTGCCGGAAGTAGGAGCTGGCGGGGGGGGGGGGGTATTATTTATTATTTATTAAATTTGGTTCTGTCGAAAGCTAAAGCTCTGTCGAAATAATTTTGGATTTGGATTCTACACCGCGTATTGATATGATAGTCATCAGCGAGGACAAGAAATCCTGACTGGTCATGGACCAAACAATAAGCATTGAAGAATGTAAAGATCAGCCAGAGGAAACCGACAGGGAAAAGAAATGAATCTACGTACCATGTGCCACCTATTTTTGTGGGAACTATGGAATTCAGCAAGTGAAAAAGTTATTTATCGGATCCCGGAGAACAGTTAGAGCATTTTTTTAAAATTTTGTAAAGAAGCACAATTTAGCCAAGAACTTGTGACAGACAATGTGTCCACAGTATTGAAATCGTGCGCCCACATCCTTCACAATCATTTATTTGAAAACTAAGGTATGTATAGAGAGAGAAAATGTAATTAGGAGTATTTTATTTTATTATACCTTGTTTTACCAATATACATTTTATATTTAGTAACCGACATTGCATTTTATCCCTACTGTTTTATATTATTTGAATTATTTTAAATTTAATTTTTGTTAACCAATAAAAATAGCTGTGTTACATTTTAACAACAATTTTAATAAAATAGAAAATAATATGAAATGATATACTGTGTCAAAATGGCATTCTTGGATACGAGACAGTGATTACTGGATAAAATTAGTTGTTTCCCGCGCCCAAATCTTAAAAACAAAAAAAGAGCAGAGGCGGAAAAAAGCTTGACAAGCACGGACTGTGCCGATGTGACTGTATGGGAAATGAATCCACCTGCTGATTTTCAACGACCTTCACAGAACAGCAGTAGAAGTAGGTGCTAGGGAGTGCATATTTTCCGATCTTGCCGTGCTAATTTTATGCTCTCCGGTTTAACCTTGTCCATGCCAATCTTATGCTCTCCGACTTGACCTTGTCCATGTTAAATTCATGC
>JAAXYW010001862.1:0-18478 GCA_036851895.1 Orthonychiurus folsomi
TAGAATTGACTGTCGGCGCTGTTCCATGACTAATTTGGATTCTCCCCGTGCCATATTGCATAATTTAATTGCGCAGGTGTGATAGTAATCATTGCATGCAATTCTTAATTGCGTGCAATACTTAATTGCATGCAACTTGGGCATTGCGCAGGTGTGATAGACGCTTTACGATTTGAGCAAAATAAAGCCTTGAGCTTTTCTGAATTTGTTTTAATATTTGGTTAACTTGGCGGCAGTATTTTTCCACCAACATCATTTACAGTAATTACGAATTCGAAATTCAAATTAGCAAATTCCTTGTTGACAATTGTGATTTTGCAATTACGCAAAACTTATAATTGGCAACCAGCATACGCCTTAGCGACAATTTTTGTAATGTCTGGAAGCAATCACCAAAATGTTAACACTTTATCATTACTATTTTCACATTTTCCCATATGCGGAAGGAAAGCTCCAAAATTCCCTAATTTGTTGATCTCATAATAAATATGCTTGATGTCAACACATTTTGTAATTGCTACTTACCTATAGAAGAAGACGCGCTCTGATATATATATTGTGTGCAAAAGGAAACTGGACTTCATTACGTCATTTGAAGAACAATACACAACAGTAAAGTTTCCGCTTTTGTAATCGTTTTTATTAGTTGATCACATTATAAGTCGAAAATCTCTTTTTGTTAAGACAATGTTAACCACACTTGAATTAATCCTAGTTATGCAAGTGCTTCGCCTGAGTTGCGTGACTGGGTTTCTACCTACCTTCAATTCGAACGAACCGTTTCATAGGTTTATGGCTCTTGGATAGATATGGTTTGTGTGCTAGAATCGGTCAGGAATTCCTTATGTAGGTAAGGTTTTCTGAATTCAACCTAAAAATTCATACTTGTTTTCAGTGTTCATCCGCAAGGGCATACGGGCACACATCAGCTACCTTTAACCTATATAAATTGCTTCAATTTCCAGTCACTCATTTCAATACAGCTAATTCTGTCTATTCACATGGTAGAGGAATGTGATACGACAAAAGAGAAGATGTAAAAATGTAAAATTATATTGTATGTTTATGAGCCATTGGTTTTAGGAAGCTATTGAATAAAAATACAAAATTCAAACGAGACAATAAAAACTGCTGTCAAAAATTCTTAATTTGAATTCAATCAGTGAAGTTTTGTCATAATGCATCAAACAATCACGTTGTGGAAATTAGTACAGGGAAAAATAAGGACATGATTCTCCTATACATTAAAATCTCAAAGTTCCCCGGGGGTAACTAATTTCACTTCGCATTTACACGAATCCGTCCAAGATTTATATTATTTTTGTGCTTTGCCAACCAGAAGAAACAAATAATTTGAAAATGGTTCGATTCAGAAGTCGGGTAAAAAAGTGTAATACAAATACAGTGGGTTTGCTTAGTTCACACGACTTCGATGTTTTCGCCATCCATAAATAAGAAGAGCTCGAGTTATTGAGCTTAGTGAGATTATTATGATTATAGACTACTAAGACATTCTAAAATTCCACTTAACCTGTCCGTACATGACAAAATATTCACGTGTGATTAGAATAGGTCAACTTGATAAGCTAACCAAAATTTTCCAAAACCGTATTCACAAACACAATAATAGTGATTCTAATTAAAATTGGGTTTAAAGCTCACGTCAAACTTAACAACCGCACAGTTGCAAAATTCAATATTGGCAATTATGTACATTTCTTTGCAAATATTAATTGTGCAAGACCCAGCCTTATATTCCTAACTCTGTACCCGAGCAAAAGCATCTTTCTCACCCCTTGCAATTTTTTCAAATCTCACCCACATCAATTTCAAATCATACTACAATGAAATTGATATCTCTCTACAAATTGTATTTTGATGTTTAGAGCTGTTCGTGCTTCTCCGTACACGACAGTCACGGAAACCAGGCAAATTAATCCGCTCAAATCCAGGATTGACTACTGGCATTTCATTTTCACGCTTTGTTTTATGACTTATTTCGTAGGTAGGGCGGCGATGTATTTAACATGTGGTTTGATTTCATCAGAGAATTCGATGGACGATCTAATCATGCAAGAGGCCTGTATTGAGGGCATGACTTTAATTACTCTATTAATATTTCAGCACTTGGGAAAGTCTTTCCGTGTCCGAAATTGTTACCCTACTCATCAGGACGCAAGATTGCATACCAGGTAGTTTTATAGGGTAGACTCGCCTAATACGCCCCACCTTTTGATATGTATGTATCATTATTGTGGACGATGCTACTGTGATGTTAATCTTTTGAAGATGTACCTGTTTGATGCCTATTTTTAACTTAATGTTACTAGGGTCGCAGTGATTTGTAATGATTTAATTTTTTCAATTTTTTGTAGTACTGAAGGAACATGCAAGTGTTGGACCAGAGATTTGGAAGGAATTTGTCCACCGCGTCCTTAAATTAGTCCAACTACCCGTCCGGTTTCTGGGTGGGTTGTTTTTTGGATTAGTGTACTTGCTCGCCCCTCGCCTCGATTTACAATCTTGTTGCACAGCATTGTCCCGACAGAAAAAAACATGCCTGACCACATCTCGAACCAACCCTCGATTGGCATTTACATTGTTAATATAATTATTGCCATGCCTGACGTGTATATGTTGCCGGTAGTATTGTGCACACAATTGTCGTTTGATACGCTAATATTCCTTATTTCGACAATTGGTTATGTTCATCCGAATCTTCGAAAAGAATGAAGTGAGGATTCTCAGAAAAGAATTACTTCACCTGCCTCATGCTTATATTTTGTCTGGCGGGATTTACAATGTAGTCTATGACTATGTTTCTAACTACATTCACTTCATTTTATCATGCATTTTATTTATATTTATAAATACGGCATTAGAAGAGGGGAATAAGGCAAAATGTGAGGGAATAATAACTGTTTTGTTTTGCAATACTGTTTTAGTTTTTCGGGAGAGAATTTCGGAAGCGGAATTAGTTTACTAGGATGTACAACTTTAGTTCAAAAACCCTGGCAATGTTACGTGGAATAAACCGAAGTTCGGAGAGTGCACAATGTACACCATTTATTGACACATCAATTTATGACCAATTTGTACACAGTACACTGCACTCGCCAATTCCCCCCACTATTTTACTCATAGTTGGTTTTACTAAACCGAAGTACGTACTGGTAGTAGGTGGGCTGTTGGGTGGAGCTGGTCGTTCCATTTTTCTTCAGCACAATTTTAGCATAAAACCCATTGTTCTCCATGATTTGAATGATGTTTGGGACATCATTCTTCCGGATGCAAGCCATGTACGCCACACCCGTGCTGGACATCAGCTGTGGTAGTTCGGGTATGATTTTGTCAATAATTGCCCGTCCAGTGGGTCCGGCTGACCATGCGGATTTGACGGAGGCGTGGCCGATCTGCGCATATTTAAAATTTAAGATGCAACTAAAAAGTAAAATAGCTATAGCAAAATTTGCACTGTACATCTTCAACGGGTGCTGGCTCAAAGGGTGGATTCGTCACGAGGAGATCAACTTTATTTCGGAGACGATCCTTCAATTTGTCAGCCATATTCGTTTGAGCCAATTCCAATCCGTGGATGTTGTTGATTTCCGCACATTTCCGTGTAGCTTGGATCGCGTCTGGATTGATGTCCGTTGCACTGAAATGAAAGGACTTTAAATTTGGTGAATTTAAGTCTAGTGGTTTAGGTTTTTAAGAAATTGTTTTTTCTGAGGCCGCCGTCTGTCCACCTGAATGGGGCTAGACTTCCCTCGATATAAATTCCATTCAAATTAGCGTATCTTTCAATGGCACTGATTTAACTATGTATGTTTGAGGAAAATTTCAGAATGTCTCTGTGCGAGGGATTTGGTGAACCAGACTTGCTCTGATTATAATTCGGAAGGATTGTGTAAAAAATGAGACCTTACCTTATTATCACAGTGTACATTTCGGCGTCAGATTTGTCCAAATAGGATATGCCCAACTCCATGCATACATACATACACACACACACACATTTGTGAGTTGGACACATTAAAAGTTAAATTTTTCCTTACAAGAACTTGCAGTCATCACTGTACTGCTGGAGCAATTTGGCGGTCGTGTTCAGCACAATCCCAGACCCCATGCCGATTTCCAGGACAGTCGCAGGCTTGATTTGTTCATGAAGGAATTCCTCCTGCTTCAAAATGGCGTCAATCAATAGAAAAGAATCGTCGTCAGGGCGGTAGACTTTTTCCAGGAAAGGAGCAAAATCGGATTCCGGGAATATTGCACGGGCAGAAGTAGTGGGCTTTTTAATTTTGAGGACCATTTCGTTGGCTAGGGTTTGCAATTGACGTAATAGTATGAATTGGGAGTTATCAAATGTGAGGATTTGTGTATGGTTTGGTTTGGCTTTTATAAAGGTGGCTCAAGACCAACACCGCTGATCACGTGGCTCCCACTCGTGGCTGAAAAAAAGTGCATTTAGTGCACGGATGTGTGTGGACGTGGACACGTAACGATTTTTGCGTTTCCAGTTTTCCAGTCGGGCGTGTGTGATTCATCATCATTAAAGCTAACTTCTTTGACATTGCCAAATGGGAAAGAAGAACACAAAAGCAACATACAAGTTTCAAGGTTACGATTTTTAAATAAACAACTGGTTTCAAGTTGAGATTCAAATTACTAATGCTGCAAATTCAATTGGATTTATGTGATGGGTTACAAGCGCATTGTCGTGTACATTGATGTAGCCAGTAAATCAATTCACACGAGTGCAAATTTCCAGGCAAAACCGGTACCTTACCTGGTGACCTCCGCATTTCAATTAGTTGAGAGCGCACGCACGCCAGTAACAACATGCAATCGCAGCAAACGCCGGTCATAATAAAATAATCCGACAAGATTTGTTCCAGGCACACATTCTACAGGATCCTGCATGGGATAATAAAAGAAACAAGTTTCGCAAAAAAATATAAACCATTATCCCTTGATCGTCTTCCTCAGTTTCTGTTATGCATAGTGTACACCACTCCACCTGGTAAATTGTGGAGGCAAATGTGAAAATCCAGTCAAGCAAAGCAATTGTTTTCAAACGAACAGAACTCAAAAGTCTGGCATTGGATTAAAGCATAGAAATCGCAATTCGCTATGTGGATTAATGCAAAGCAATTTTACACAAAATCCGTCATTCCTACCTTCGCATCGGTTAGCATCCTTAATTTATCCAGTATGTTAAACAAGCACGTTTATCCGTTTAAAGTTCTGCGTCGCACAAGATTGGAGGTTGGACAAATTAAAATATGAAAAACATGTTTATATTTATCATGTACATAAATCATGTGTAAGGCTAAATTTCGTCTTCCCTGGGAGGCTTATAAATTCCCTTCCTTCTTGTTGAATTTAAAGTTTAATTACCTAGTTTTTCCAACAATTGAGTGAAATTAATTTATTTGCGAAATGTTGTTTACTACTAAAGTTTATAAAAGTTGAAAATTCACTATGCATTTTAATTACAAAGTCAAATGAAATTTGTCACTGCAAACCTCTTGTAGGAGCAAGCTGTTGTTATATGCTAAACAGAAGCCAAATGTGACGCTCCACAATTTAGTTGGTGTGATTGCTTGGGCGAGGGGTGTCAGTGTCAAGTGGGCATGCATATTTTGTCAATTTCTTGTAAATTGTGAATTTACTTTAATTGATTTGCACAAGGTTGGAAGGGGGGGGAATAATTTGACATGTCGGAGTGCACTCCTTTTAACTCAAAGCCACATTATTCCAAAATGGAATTATTACTGCGCCCTGGATACGTTATTGGGTTCAATAATGCAGATTTACATAATAAAGGTAACAGTGGAGCGAACAAGTGAATATGCGGCGATGCTCCTCACATTCTCACATCACATTGAAAAGAATTGCACAGCCTGAAAAATTTACAAAAGCGATTTACTTCGGCCTGGCTATTCTTAAATATTTTTTTGACTTTTTAAATAAATAATTCAGAAATTACATGCTTCTACATTCTATAATAATAGTAAATTGAATGTTCAGTATTTTTCCCGAATATTAAACAAAGATGGCTCTTCCACATATTTACACTATTCCGACAAAAGCGCTCTTTACTAGCAGTAAGCCCGTGGCAGAAGCCAAAGATGTAAAATCTAATTCTGGGTCTCATCGAGGAAACAACTATGATGGCTGCTTCCGGGTCTTGTTCACATTTGGCTACTACACTGGAATCGTTTCATTCCGAGCAATAAAGGATTCCGAAGGAACTTATTGTCTTCGCAGAACTTGGAGGCAAATAATAAATACAATCTTAATTAAGTAAGATTTACATGAAGTAACCAATATGATGTTATGAAAAGATTTGCTGTGGATGCCTCCACTTGGTGCTACTGTGGCGCCAAGCCGCCCTATTTTTCCGTCGGTACAAATTAACACCGGAAGAGTTTTCCAGTCAACCCGTTAAGTATTTTCAAGTGGTTGCAGAAGTGCCGCTTTTTGCCTTCATGATTTCTTTCAGCAAAACGTTATGGTTTAGTTCTAACAAAATACGCCATATGCTTCAAATAATTTCCAGCTCCTCACATATATTTCCTTCATCGGGAAAATCAAATATTGGGGTAATGGTATTTTAACATGTTAAAAAAACTATGCAAACGAGCATATAAGTCTCTAATGTTGTTGTCTACTTAGTTTTGATTTGACTATTGCAGTCTGCTCGGTTGGCTGGATTTCTGTGCGCCATTCAAATTTTAGCTTTATTTCTGAAGCTGCTTGCTGGTCCAGCACCCAGAAACTAGGATTTTCAAAGAAATATAATTTTTAACGCTAAATTGGCAAGAGAGATACTGCACCTTGACCTTGGGAGAACACTATCCGAGGCAAATACTTTGGCGGATCTTGCGTATCAAGATTTTGTGATTGCTTTCATATCAATGACGCTTTACTTATGCTTTAATTCATTTTTGGTATGTGGCCAATTATCCCTCCTGTTCTCATCACTATGTCTTTGGTACCATGGCAGCGACCTAGCCTCAGCCACTACCAGGAGACCGTACAAAAACATCATTTGTCGAGTTAATTTTGAAAATAGAATCACAACACATTAACACATTAATTTCATTCCGTTTGAAGTGAGGACGTATTTAAATTGTACAGCATACATACATAATAGACGTTTGTGGAGTTAATGGTGGATGGCGGCCGAACTAGTAATTATTTTGCTTGGTTTTCACCATAGAAATTCTCACGCTCCTGCTTCTGCCATGCAGTCTCAAATTTTCAAAAATTCGGCTAAATTCGAAACCTGCCCGTGGAGTAAAAACTCTTTATCAAACGTAGTCTCTGCACAAGGGTAGTCGACTGTGAAAGTTTCAGGCGATTCTGTGTGTTGTACCTCATGTGGTTTTCTCGTTAGTGTATTTGTCGACAAAAGGAAAAACTCAGCTGAATTTAATAAAAAGAACGGACGTGAAATAAACAGCATTGGAAAATGTGATATTGAACATACAGAATCAGGACATTGATGAAGATACTTTGAGAATATGGATTCATACAAACTTACCATATTCTTAAATAGGCATTGACCCACATCCAAGAAAGGTCAAGAAAATAACATGATACGGAATCCCGTTTACCGTTAATCGGTAAGGATAAGCATTCTTTGTTTTCATTGAGTCCACCATTGTGGAGTCAATTTCTAAAACTTTATAATTCAAGGAAAATTGAGGCTTTAGAGTTTAATGAAGTGCTTCATGTTTAAAGTAAGAGAAACAACCATTGGTCGGACACTACTTCAGGAAAAACTCGTCAACTTTAACTAGAAACTGCAAAGTATAATTATTGCGCGATACAAAATTGAGTTGATACATACTTTGTGGAGAATTTAATGCTCTTTAAAATAAGACAAAATTATTTTTAATTTTTATTCCCCATTTCGGAAACAACATTGAAAACCCGCGCGAGACCAAAGTCGATGCCAAAATAGGAATCGGGTGCTTTCCGGTTTTCGTCAATAATGAACGGATTACGCATCGGAAAGTCACTCAAACTAAATTATTTTTACAAAAAAGTACAATACATCAGTTTTTAATCATTTGTTTACCAGAGAAGTGGATGGGTCAAATTAAAAACAGGACTTCTGGTAATGTCCGAAACTTGATCATCCAGCATTGAAAGTGACGAGAATGGTTAAAAACCAAAAGACAAATACATAATTTTTCAAAAGAAACACAGCCTGCAGTGTATAGGATAATTTTAAGTTTCAAAGAGTCGGGAAGAATTGAAAATAACAACGGGCAAAGCCGGAACAAGATTTTTACAAGCCGGGAGGAGACTGCAGTAGTAACAAAGGTTACTTTGAATTCCAGGTAAAGTGCTCCGAAAGTACTGGCTGAAGTGCAAAACGAGTTTAAAAAGGACTCCAGCTTTCAAATAATCCGAAACATATTGAAGGCTGGCGGGAGAAAAGGGTATTTTGCAAAAAAGAAGCCACTCATCAGTCCGAAGAATCGAAGAAAGCGATTGGCATTTGCAAGGAAGCACGCCCTTAAGGGTCGGTCATTCTGAAACTCAATTTTATGGACTGACAAAAGCAAGTTTAATGTTTTTGGCTCAGACGGAAAGACCAGAGTGTGGAGAAAAAAGGCGAGTGACTCAACAAGGCGAATTTGGTTCCGACCGTGAAGCTTGGCAGCGGTAACGTCATGATCTGGGGTTGTACGTCTGCAAAAGAAGTCGGAAATTTTGACTTTATCAAGGGGACAATGAACCAGACGTACTACCAACAAATACTGACTCGAGATGTCAAACAATCAGCCACAAAACTGGGTTTTGGTCGCAGATTTGTCTTTCAACAATATAAGGAACCGAAGCATACTGCCAGATCAACGTTGAATTTCTTCAAAACTAACAAGTATAAGAAGCCGGAATGGCAAGCCCAAAAGTCCGGAACTGAACCCTATAGAACATTTATGGGACCGCGTTGAACGTGAAATGAGGAACTAAAAGATTTCAAACAAAGAAGGTTTGAAAAAACGGATTTCTGAGGAATGGGTCAATATCCCTCCAACAATACTCAAAAACGTTGTTCAATCAATGCCACGACGCCTCAGCCCGGTCATTGTATTACAAGGAGGTCCTACGTGCTATTAAATGGTTCAAAACAAAACTAAATAATTGTTAAACGAGACATATATATTGAGTACTCCATTCTTTTTTTGACATAGATTTTGGTCTTGTGTGGGTTTTTTACGGTTTTTTCGAACTACAGAATAGAAATTGGAAACCTTTTTTGCCTATCGTAAGTAGCATTAAATTCTCTTTAAGTACGTATCAACCCGTTTTTGAATCGTTCAATTAGTTCTGTAGTTTCAAATTTAAGCTTAGGAGTACGGCTGCCCCATTTATTTTTTTACATAGTGTATTGGCCGGCTTCAAAGTTCCACCACTGCTTTTGGAAATTAAATGTCCACCCTCTCGCAATCTCAACATCCGTTAAACTAAGCTTCTCCAAATTCCAGGGAGCAATAAGCAGCGAGCGGGGCTTACATATACTGATTGTGCACTTGAATGTCCCACGGATTACTTCCGTTGATTGTACTCCGCCATGAATCCCGCCAGACGTAATTCACAAACATGACTAAGTGCAAGGCACAGGCGGAATAAAAACCATTTCACAGCAATGTATGTGCTGTCTACCAAAACCGGAACTAGTGCTCCCCATGATTCCTGCAGAGGGTGGCAACTTACTTTGGGGACAGTAGTCATTGAGATGCAACAATTGAGTCACTCTATGCAAGGCGCTCTAGTTTCTTAAATTTGAACATATAAGCGATTTTGTTGCACCCAAAATTTTCTCGGTGTCAGTTTTTTAAAAATGGGTCAAAAAATTGAACCTAAATTTGAGGGTATGATTTTAGCTTTTTCCGGAGAAGGTTTGTTCTACAAGGCAATTGTTGCAAGACGTAAAGACAAAAAATTCGGTGTTTCTAAGTGTTCAGTGTGTAAAGTGATAAATGACATTGAAAAACTGAGGAAAGCAAGGCCAAAAGTCATCCAAGCCCACAACAGAAACATCTACCCAAAAAGGTCATGCCAACCTGTATAAAATTATAAATTAAATAAAATCATATGAGAATCACTAGCAGGTCAAAGGTCAAAATTCGTGGTCCTACTTAACGAGGCAATGTTTGTACTACTTTGCTGTAACAGAAAGAGAAAGATTTGTCACGTCCCAAGGGCACATGAATTTCCTCAAGAATGGGTTGTTGACTAGGATAAGTTCTTTAAGAGCATTATGGTTGTTGGTCCAATTTTGGGTCGTAGATCCCTTCCATTGATCAAAGTTCCCCCAAAAGTGAAATTTAACGCTGACTACTATATAAAGGAAGTACTGAAGCTATTACTTGAACAGCATCTTCCAGGTATTTACCCTGGAGAATTATCAAACGTAACCGTACACCACGACGCTGCTCCGTCCCATACTGCCAAGAAAACCCAGTCTTACGCTCGTAACCTTGAGTTGGCCTGTTGTGTAAAAATAATAAAAAATCGGGACATCCCTGTGAAGTCCCCAGATACAAGTCCTTTGGATTTTTTTGACTTGGGTATCCAAAACGACGACTCTTTCGGCGCCACCCAAAGACACTTGAAGGGGTCTGGAAAGTCCAGAAAGTCGAGTGGTCCAAGATTGATCAAAATTTGGTTGAAAACACATGCAAATCCTGGAAACTAAGACTTCGTATTGTTGCTTGGATAGATGGTGCTCATTTTGAAAATGTAAGAAAAAATTCATCGTCGTTCCAAATAAATTAAATAATTATTTCAATAGTGTCACCAAAGTAAGTTGTCACCCTCTGTATTTTAGGCAGAATCACTAGATCCTTGAACCGACTCCGAAAAAAGTCAGAATCGGAATCGAATTTGCGACTCCCACAAAAAGCGGAGTCGGAAACGGCAGGAGTCGATTATCCATAATGAGTACAAACGCAAATAGTTACTAATAATTCTCCGAAAATTTATTTTGTAAGACGACAGTTTGGAGTTTTGAATTAAAATAAAATTTAATTTTCAAACAGTTTTTGTGATGTAGCCGAAGCGATTAACTTTTGAAACTCATATTGATGTTGGGGTTTTATCGTTATTACTGCTGGTTGGCGGGCGATTAAGACTGACCTCGAGCACTCTGAAACCCAGCACCTTTTTGATTGATTTCAATGATTGCTGTGCTGGTTAAAATCAAGCGGCCAGAACTCTAGGTATCGATTCTGGAATAGGCTTGTGGAATCGATTCCGGCCTCGCAACCTGTCGATCGATTCCGAAGTCGGCCGGTTTCCATTCCCAGAAAAGTCGGAATCGAACTATCCCAGTCGGGAATCGATTCCCACTCCAGAATCAGAATCATGCGGAGCACTAACCACAACATAACAAGATCAGGACGTGGAAATAATGTTCGGATTTGCATTGACCTAAATAAATATACGCCGACAGTAAATAATCGGATAAAATCGGTTACCCTTACAGCTCGCAAAAGTAGACCAGCATGGTTTTTCTTGCGAAATCAAAATTCTCTGAGACAATACGCAAATATTATTCAATTGCTCTCTTCTTGTTCTATGCACATTTATCCCGGATCAGCTTTGTTTTCTGAGAATTTTGAGAGAATCGTTTTCCCAACTCAGTGAATACACACACAACAGTGGAAAAACCGGTTAGGTTTCATTTTTAAATCTACCTAAGAAAGATGACAACAAAGGGCAACAGTTCACAGTATAACATTATAGGAAGATAAGGCTAATTCGCTACAACCGTTTATTGCAATTTACGTTTCACAAAGTTGGGATGGAGGGATTCTGACCGCTATTGTTTTTGTTATGCCGATGGGGTACAAATTTACTGCAATGAAATTCATCTTGGAACTGAGATGTGGCAGAGGATTTATAGACATGTTCATCGCTATCATCACGTGGCAGAGCTAGTTTATTGTAGGCTGAGTCTGACAAGGCCAAAATTTAATTCAATTCACTCATCATGTACCTGTCATATCGATTGGGTCACTTTTCCTTTCATGCTTACTAGCAGTACTTGAATATTAATGTTCATATCTGTTAGAAAACTGCTTTAGTTTCTCTGAAACCACAAAAATTCATTCTTTTGCGCATTGTGGAAACATATTATTTTGAAGAGTCGTATGAAAATCTCTGCGAGGAGTTGCAATTAATTCAAGATACCGTATTACCCAATGTTCGAAAATCAAGCAGCTCAAGGATTGAAGCTCAGGGGATCTTTGCGAAAGAAATGAATATGAATCGTTTAAAAATTCTTCTTGAAATATCCAAGGGCAGCAAGCTGAGGTGTTATTATAAAAGTTGCCGTTTCCATACAATCTGCAAATTTAGTATATTTGACAAAGCAACGATTGTTAAATCTTTAAAAACATCGAAGTGAATATAACGACTCTGCTTGTGATTACCGTGAAGCTGATTGTGTCTGTGTAATGGGCACCTTGAAACTGGCTTGCCAAATATTTTCAATGTGTTATATTTTTTACTTTACTCACTAAAACTTTTATTAGAGTAAGGTGTGCTAATTTTCGCCACTTTTCTTTACCGGCATGCATGCGCATAGGAAACGAGCAATACCTGAAAATGGGCGTAATATGTAGCCAGAAATGCGTCTGTGATTGAATTAGGCAAAATGCTTAAATTGTTTTTCTGTCGTGACCCTTGACTACAGCCACAGAAACAACAGAGGTAAGATTTCTTTGACCTAAAAAGGAAGAGGCGTGCTAAAAATCGCCACCCCATGTGCTAAAAATTGCCACTGAAAACTACAAGTGTGCTAATTTCCGCAAGACTGCACTGGCACATGGAATCCATGTATGCAAGAGCATTGACGACGAAATTCAGCACATCGCTTCGGATGATGGCAAAATTTGGCACATCATCCTACGATAAAAGCAGTGCTTAATTCTGGCTTAAGAACTGTAAAATAAGCAAAAATTAGCACATCGTTTTGTGGCAAAATTTGTGGCACGCCTCTAGAATTAAAAACGGCTAGTTTTTTTTTAATTTAGAAAAAATTGGTCTTATTTTGAGTAAAAGCAAATTTTACGTTATCCAGAATTGTCTGTTGGTCAAATACAAATTTTACGTGTTGTTTATAGTGCAGGGCAGCTAATCTCCGGCTAACCCCAAATCCGCCCTCGGGAGCCCACAGTTTTATCAACTGGCTAAGTGTTTTGTTTTTAAATATTTTGAATTTATTTTTAACTGTAACAATGTCAAGGCACTTTGGCTGCTGGACTGAGACATTTGGCGCGGCCGTAAGGTCTATTTGCACATGCACTCACTGACTCCCCAAATTTCTATGGTTTGTTTAAAAAGTGCCGATTTTTGGCACACCGGGAACTTTAGCTCACCTTACCTTATTACTTATTAGAGCCGCTGCTGTAGCACAGCAGCCCGCCTTATACGTTTTGTACAATGTATGGTGTTGGTGTTGTCGTTTGTACTCTAGCCTTTTTGTTCTTGGTCAGATTCGCTTGAAACTTGGCATGCGAAGTCCTTAGAGCATAGCTCCTCTCGAGTTCGTTGGCCAGCAAGATTGGTGAAGTGCTTGGCGTTGAAGACATTATAAATCAATGTAGTATGCAGCGCTATTTAAAGCGGTTTAATACGAAGCACTTTGATTATTTTGAGTAAAATTCTCCCATGCCAACAATGGTGCTATGGAAGCGCGAGCGATTACATTGCAGCGCTGTATTCTGAATGGTGTTTTGACTCCGGTTTTCTTCAGAGTCAATTTTTACTGTGGAAAGGGCCATGCCACTACTGGCTTGTGTACGACTACACAACAATTTAACGTTTGCTTGACAACGAAAGGCTGCATGGGGTAATATGTATGTGTGATCGATGTAATTTTGATATGAAATCCACAAACAGTTGCAGGCATTACAAATTGTTAGAAATAAATTCAGATTACTCTGTATGAGCATGCTTTAATAATTATTGCTGGAAACCTGTGGAGAAATTAAAAACACTGTTTACATGTTAGTTTCAGTGAATTGTGTTTCATTTTGGAAGGCATGCGCAGAATTGCATGAAGATGTTTGTAGTATTGGAATCCATGGCAACGGCGTGTGTGTGTGTGTCAATGTGCCTGCGCCTTCTATGACCATTGAACCGGCTTTGGAAATTGAGAGCTTAACATATTTAGGGGGTCAGCGGTTATTTTTTTGACCAGGTCACGAGTTTCCTGACCTTTGACCCCTGAGTTAGGGCATTAATCTTAGTAAAATGAAGAAAGCCGTGGCAAGTAACATGCTATTGATCTCAGGTCACTGAGATCACTGACTAGACTGACTTTAGCAATGCAGCATGCGAAGCGCAGGTCACGAGCAGAAGAGCCCACCGAGTGCTAGTTAATGTATGTCATGATATTATTATGATATTATGACGGGTTCTAATGCTGCATATTCTTGATGGAGGTGGTGTGGTCGGGATTTGATGAGGGCGGTGAGGTTCGGGTTTGATGAAGGATCAAGGGTATGTGTGGTTAATGTACATTGCGTGGCAGGTGAGTGGTGAGGCTGGGATTTGATGAAGGTGGTGAGATCAAGATTGATCAAGGCTGAGAGGGGAGATTTCATGGAGGTTGTGTGATGGAATTCAATGGAGGTTGTGTGGTGGGATTTAATGGAGGTTGTGTGATGGAATTCAATGGAGGTTGTGTGGTGGGATTTAATGGAGGTTGTGTGATGGAATTCAATGGAGGTTGTGTGGTGGGATTTAATGGAGGTTGTGGTTGGGATTTCATGGAGGTTGATTGATGGGATTTAATGGACGTTGTGAGGAATTTAATGGAGGTTGTTGTGTTGTGTCATTGTGGTTTGCAGCCGCTCTTTTGGATCTCTGCTTGCAGAGTTTATTACTTCTGTCGCCAAGGAAGAACCTTGTTTTGGGATCGTGCGCAATTTGAACTTTCATTCAAGTTTATTCTTTTAAAAATATCTGTACTGGACGAAATACTTTGGAATGCAATTAAGAGTTCATTCATTCATTCATTCATATATGACCTAAGTGCACAAAAGAAATACATAAGGGAATATATCGGAACCCAATAAATCTTTTATATTCTGATATTAGTTAGTGTTTTGATTACAATAATTGTGATTGGAAATCTTGATCAAATATTGAACTACATGACAGTAAACTGATTTAAAGCCAAAAGTAGATAAATAGTCCCACAATTTCATTTCATTTGGCTTTGTTGATTATCTTCAACGGCAATTACTGCTTTCACAAGACCCATTGCTGGCTCGACATTTACATCTCAAGTCCCAGGCTGATTCACAGTATGCATCGCAAACAACTTTTGAAGGAAAATTATCCCGACAACGATCAAGCGGATTCCGAGGCTCACTGTGACAGTCAGCTTGGACACCTACATTATAGCACGAATAAAAAAACTCGTATTAGAATGTATTTATATATTTGCATAAGCCCTGCACTTAAGACTGAACTGCGTTCAAAGTTCCAAAAAAAATATTTAGTGACTTACATGTTGCGACGACGACGAGAACGCAAAATATTGGAAGGAACTTCATTTCGACTTTCTTCAAGTAGTCGATTTTGGAAGACAGTTATTGTATTTTGTATTACTTTGAAATTTTGAGTGTGACTTGAGGAGAGTTCGGCCTGCTTTTATATTGCGCCAGGACGAGGGAATAAAGTTGGGGTTTGCATTGTGCATTTTACTTTAATAAATATGCGCTGACAGTAAATAATGAAATCGGCTACTTGAGGCGTTTCAGGCCTCCGAGGCAAATTAGCCCTTTCCGTCATACATTTATACCGGATCAGCTTGGATCTTTGAGAATTTTTGAGAGAATCTTTCTCCAACTCAGTGAATACACACACAACAGTGGAAAAACCGGTTAGGTTTAATTTTTAAATCCACCTAAAAAAGAGGACAACAAAGGGCAACAGTTCACCGTATAAACATTATAGGGAGTTTTATTAAAATGCTTCGGGACGGAGGCAACTCGTCTTATGCTGTGTGTGTTGCACGGGTTTTACTAGGATGCGACGGAACCGAGGCTCAGTACATGGATAGTTTGCATGGCATGTGAAGGACTAGCGACAGAGAATGCACCAAGCTCAAGCATTCCCAACAGTAGAGGATCCCTATCTCTGTCCCTATCCGGTACCTCATCGTATATCTTTGCATGAGGGGGAGGGACATAGCGCAGTGACAGGAGAAAGGGGTAGCTTCGCATTGCATGCATGCCTATGACACATGGCTAGGGAATTGCTTGCGTAGAGCGAAAGGAGGGAAACTACGTCAAGTGGGGTTCTGCACGGGATGCAGGGATGGCGCGCTCAAGCAATTATACTATAGTATTTTTTTCGCTATGAATGGAATAACGGCAGCGACGCGATAGCGTCGCTAAAGTATCTAGTCTAACAAGATAAATCAATCGCGTTTTAGTAATTGAGTTTTCCACAACAACAAGCATCAATATTCATGCTAATTCTTATAATTCTTAAGCCCCTATCACACCTGCGCAACTTTGTTGCATGCATTGGGTTGCATGCAATCTTTTACCACGTGACATGCGCATTGCGCAGACTCGCACGCACAATGCAATTGTGTTGCACGGATGGGTACCGGAGCCAATTTTGCAACACATTGCATGCAATCTNTTTCAGCAAGTGACATGCGCATTGCGCAGACTCGCACGCACAATTGTGTTGCACGGATGGGTACCGGAGCCAATTTTGCAACACATTGCATGCAATCTTAACGCGGGATCCGGACATTCCGTGGCGGTGACTTGCAAAAGTAAGCAAAATTTGTGTTCGCCTGACTTGAACTTTTTGAAGAAATCGGCACTAGAAATCAGTATGTGCAAGCGGGGACGAAAATCTTCACCCAACTTACTCAAGCTGAGTGATAGTGAAAAATTTGAACTAATTCGACTTGTACGGGAGCACGACTATTTTTTATATTACATATTTCTTAGCATTGAGAAGAGACGGACATAAATTGCATTCTGGAGATGATTGGAATGAGTCATACGCTCCCAAAGGAGATTCTTGAAGGAAACACTGATCCCTCGCTATAAGCAAATCAAACTTGGATGCAACTGTATGCAAAACTACATGATATTATATGATCGGCCCATAATCCATTATTTGTTCAGAATGCTGAGACAGCAGAATCGGAGGATGATGTGGTGGGTTTCGTCACTCAATCTAGGTGAACTAAATAATGACTTGGACCTCCCTCATGACCAGCCGCTTGTTAATGCTTCTCAGATCAAAACTTTTATTTTACTGTTTTAACGCGTTAAATGGTGCGATGAAATCCCAATTACCACAAGACACGTATTTTACAACAGGAGTGGGAGGCAATAGCTGTGGTTCTGGATGTCAAGGATGCTGGTAATTGCATAATTTGTAATATATTATTTAATACAAAGAATTTTAATGTACAGCTGTGCATGATATAGAGTCATTATGTGCCTCTTTCAATATTTCCGGATGGTGAATTAATAAAGGAGCAATGGTACAGTTTGAGAACATATTTCTTAACATTGAGAAGAGACGGACATAAATTGCATTCTGGAGATGATTGGAATGAATCATACGCTCCCAAAGGAGATGAAGTTCTTGAAGGAAACACTGATCCCTCGCTCAAGCAAATCAAACTTGGATGCTACTGTATGCAAAACTACATGATATTATATGATCGGCCCATAATCCATTATTTTTTCAGAATGCCGAGACAGCAGAATCGGGGGATGATGTGGTGGGTTTGGATTCGTCACTCAATCTAGGTGAACTAAATAATGACTTGGACCTCCCTCATGACCAGCCGCTTGTTAATGCTTCTCAGATCAAAGCTAAGGAAGTATATACGCAGGTATTGCACTAATTTACAAGTTTAGTTCATAATTGTATTAATCTGGATTTTTTATCACAGCAGATACGAAAGCGAAAGAGGTCGACTGAGGCTGAGCTTGACAGGTCGACTGAGGCTGAGTTTGACAGCTCGACTAAGGACTTTATGGAATCGGTATCAGAAACACTACGAGGGAAATAACTAAATAAATAATAATAATCCCAAATAGGAGAATTTACCCATCACAGTCAGATATAAGTTGCTGAGCTTGTAGCCTGCATCAACGTCACCATTAAACAGAAAAATCACGAACTTTAAGCAAATTAATCAATTTTTAGGTGAAATATAAAATTCTCAGCGATTTAGATTGTAAAATTGAAAATATTGAAAACAGTTCTCTAAAATAAATTTTTCATGACATCGTGCATCGCGTAATCAACCAAATTCACCCAACACGATTCAATTTTCACAAGGGCGGGTGATTGCCATACTTGATGGCGCGACGTGCAATATGAAGTCTTCTTTGTCGAATCACTATCACTGTTGCACCAATTAGGGCCAATTCCATGTCTGAATCCA
>JAAXYW010001863.1:0-18477 GCA_036851895.1 Orthonychiurus folsomi
AGCAGGAGTCTAAGGTAGAAGCGTTCCTGAGCGCGAGGATTTACAGTGTACATTCGAGCAATTATATTGTCACCACCTCGTTGGCGAGTCTTCCACTGTCCCTTTGTATACACATAGTGCTCAGGGATTTCTGTGTAAAGATACTGCTTTGCGGCAGCATCCAGCCTGTTTAACTGAAACCAAGAGGTCAGAGTAGTTTCTCCAGCTGCGGCACGCGCAAGAGCCAAATCCTCCTGACCTAGTTCGAAAAATACAGTTTGTTCCATTGGCATGTGGCACGCCAAGCGGATGACTGCATGAGACCGCCCATGCATTCGATGTTCAAGCAAACGCCAAGCCCCTTCGGGTGCGCTAACATATCGTGCATTAAGATATGTCGCTACTTCATCGTATTCAAATGTAGGTTCAGCAGCACCAGGCTGAAACTTAACAGTTGCGCAGTCGTAACCTTTGAATAGATATTTAAACAAATATTTAATGCAGTCCATTGACGTGCATATTTCAATATTAATGTGGGCATTGTATTTCAGACTAAGCCAAGGATTGTACGGGACAACCCATTGGTTATCAACTGATTTGCCGTTAATTGTGTAAAAAGGGCCAGTTGGGCGTCGGTACACAGGCCACCCTTTGTCCTTGATTTTTGTGTGGTTTTGGTAAAACTTTGGGAATTCTTTCGTACACTTACCTTCGGACATACATGGACTTTTAGGGTTTAGTTTACCACATGGCCCGTGAATCATGCACCGGGTGACGATCTGGTGTAACCTTGGATGTGTTTTTGGATCCGGAATTTCAGCGCACACTAATTTGTCAATGTCTTCAGGTGTCACGGGCTATCCTCCTCTGCAAATATGGTAAGAATGTGAGCATGAGGAAGTCCCCTTTTCTGAAATTCAATCACATAAATATGTGCAACTGCTTTACCCAGCACGTTGTTCTTGTGTATATCAGTAAGAAGTGCGTTCAACTTTATGTTGAAAACTCTTGCTACCAGATCAGGTCGATCTGAAGCCGTCTGACCCGGCAGCAAATTATTGACAATGTCATCCCATCGGGGATTGCAAGTGAATGTAATAAATGGATCAGGTTTGCCATACTTTGCAACTAATGCCATGGCATCCTGATACTTTTCCCGCATATTTCGCGGAGACCCTTGGAAAGTTGAAGGGAGAATTACTTTTTTCCCTGCTGGAACTCCGGCAGCTTCAGCTGCATTGTTGACATAATCCATTAACCCTTTGTATTGCTCAACCCTTAACTTCTGTTGCTGGGTTTTAATAAAGTTAAGATTATTTGCTTCAACTTGTAGATGCGAGTCAACAATCCATTGTTGTGCCAATTTTCCACCATACAGAATGGGGTTAAATTCTATACCGTTGGGGCCATCACCCCGACGCACTGCCAGCTGAGCTTGCTTCCACTGCAGCATAGATATATTCTTTCTGGGATTAGCTGCTGTTGACACAGTGATCCTGTTTCCTTCCTTTCCACCTTGCCAACCACTTTCACCATGTGGATAAAAGAGTGGATATGTCATTGGGTCTAAATGTCGGCTCAGGAAGTGGATTGGCACAAACCTTTTACCGTCAACAGGAGCCTTTGGATAGATCCTGGCATCCCTTTCAAATGGCGGTTCGCCATCCTCGCCACTGCTAAACACCATGGCGACCTCATTGCACGTTGGCAAGTTGTACCGTCTCTTATCAGGCTTTGCAGCAGAATCACCGGCATTTCTAGTTAAAGCCATGCTAACAGTACATTTTGGTCTATTTTCCGCAATGGCTCTTTGAACTTCTTCACGTTCAATTTCGTGAAGCATTTTATATGCTTGAGCATACGGAATTAATCGATCTCAGCAGCGAATCGATTTGGGCCATAATGTTGTGGTTGCATGCATTATTTGCTGCATTTTCAAGTCGAATATCATTCGCCATTGCTGAATCCAGCACGTACAGTTGGGCATACTTCGGCTTACTGCCTTGCCCAGGCTCCAAGTGTGAGGTTTGATGGTAAATTTGCCCATGTACTCGAAAGCAGTATGGGCCGTACCCGGCTGCTGTTGCGCTTTGAGCACCCATTGATGCAAATGCCAGTGCACTATTAAAAGATCTGATATTATCTTTAAAGTTTTTATAACCCTCAGTATTAGGATTGGTAAGTAAGTCTTGTAAATAGGTGGGAAATGGGTCTCTTTCCGGAAGAATTACCTTACCTTTATGACAACAATGTGTGAATTTTCCATCACTGGGCTTTTCTGCCTTAAAATTTAAGGAATGACAAAATTGACACTCAATATCCATTGGGTCACATGAATGCTCTTCAACAGTGGACTCATCAATGGTGCCTGAAGCCCCGCATTTGTAAAACTTGTTAGTGCTCCTTTTATTGGCCCTAGCATACCTATGCTGCTCTGCGTTAGCCGCTCGTCGTGCAGCTGTTTGTGCAGGGCTTTCTTTGGCTCTAGAATTTCTTTGCTGTTCTGCACGTGCAGCCCGTTTCGTAACTAATTGTTCTGCCGAGAGCTTTCGCTTTCTATTAGCCCTCTTATCTATTGTCTCCATGTTATAATATCGTATAATCTGAATTAAGATTTGTGTACCTCCAGAAGAGGATTTGTGTACCTCTGAAGAGGATTTCTGTACCTCAGAAGAGGATTTGTGTACCTCCAGAAGAGGATTTGTGTACCTCTGAAGAGGATTTGTGTACCTACTGAAGAGGATTTCTGTACCTCAGAAGAGGATTTGTGTACCTCCAGAAGAGGATTTGTGTACCTCTGAAGAGGATTTGTGTACCTCAGAAGATTTTGGGATGTTGAAATTGCCGGAGTATCTGTAAATAGTAAAATGCAATATTTAGATATGTAGGAATTTTAGCTGATTTGTAGAAATATGGTCGGCGTGTTTGGCTTTATGTATATATGTGTATGTATAAATATATAAGTGTATGACAGTATGAATAGATTTATAAATAATAATAGAAAAGAATAGATTTAATAGATTTTTATTTATTATTATTATTGAGTTTTCCATTTTTATTTAGAGTTTATTTTTAATCTTTAATCAATTAATTATTATTTCCTTCTTTGCCTTCCACAACATCCATCAATAGCTTATCGGCACCGTCATCAAAAGCTTCTGGAAACCAAAGAAAATATAGTAGGTAGTTAATTGTACAATATAGGTAGGTATAAGTATAGGTAGGTAGGTAGCGTTACTCACTTAGATTTTCTTTAAATTTTCGCTTTTGCTCCTCTGCTTTTTCCAAGCGCACCTTTCTGACGCCCTTCGGGGTGATTTCGCCACAAAGTTGGCAGAAATTAAAATCTGCCCGTATGAAAGAATCGCATTCCATGCATCTCGCCCACGGCAAACTATGCTGGCCATCCAGAGATCGGAGGGGCAGGCCAAGCCCACATCTTGGGCTTTGGCAGTTAGCTATGATTAGTTAGGTCATATGTTATAACTTGTAAATATAGGTAGGTAGATATAGGTAAGTAGATATAGGTAAGTAGATATAGGTAAGTAGATATAGGTAAGTAGATATAGGTAAGTAGATATAAGTAGGTAGATGTAGGGGCAGGTAGATATAGGTAGGTAAGCATAGGTAGGTAAGTTAGGTAAGTAGATAAAGGCTGGTAAGTATAGGTAGGTGTATTACCCGGTTTCGTATGAGCCTGGCGTGTCATAAAATATTTGCAATACACGCAGAATCTGCCATAATGCGTGGACGGACCTGCTGCACTTGATGGACTGGGACGATGATCGGGTCGTAAATATGGCAGTTTGTATGGCTTTGGCATCTAGTTATAGTTAGTTTAGTTAGGTCTAGTTGCATGTTTGTTTAGTTGTAGGTAAGGTAGAAGAGTGTTTAGTTGCATGTTTGTTTAGTTAGTAGGTTAAGTATAATATTGTTTAGTTGCATGTTTGTTTAGTTGTAGGTTAAGTAGAATGTTGTTTAGTTGCATGTTTGTTTTAGTTGCATGTTTGTTTAGTTGTAGGTTTTAGTTGTAAAGTATAATATTGTTTAGTTGCATGTTTGTTTTAGTTGCATGTTTGTTTAGTTGTAGGTTAAGTAGAATGTTGTTTAGTTGCATGTTTGTTTAGTTGTAGGTTAAGTAGAATAAGTTACCTTACTTTGTAGATAGTTAGATTTTCCCCGTATAGTTGTTAGATTCTCCCGAAGATAGTTGTTAGAGATAGTTAAATTTCTCCCGTAGATAGTTGATAGTCGTTAGATTTCCCCCTTTGAATAGTTTATATTTTAGTATTAGTTAGTTAGAATAAGTAAACTTACTTTGTAGATAGTTAGATTTTCCCCGTATAGTTGTTAGATTCTCCCGAAGATAGTTTTTAGAGATAGTTAAATTTCTCCCGTAGATAGTCGTTAGATTTCCCCCTTTGAATAGTTTATTTTAGTATTAGTTGCATGTTATAGAATAGTATTAGTTGCATGTTTAGCTTAAAGTTATGTTTAGTTTAGTTGTTAGTTTAGATTTTGAATAGATTTTATATTTTTTTACCTGTATTGGATGTTGTGGATTGGGCAGTAGTGCAAGAGAAGCGTTAATGAGCTTCAGTTTTGGAATGGCGTCTCTCTTCCTCCTGTCCTCAGCACACCATCATCCCCTCGCTCTTCTCCTCTCTCCTCACCCGCTTGCTGTCGGTCCCCGCATGGCCAACTTCGCTTCAGCGCACTCCCTTCTGCTTCGCTTGAGCGTACTTCGTTCTACGCCAATCAGCGAGAACCAAGGCTCGTTCCATGCTCACTATGCAAGCTGTGGTCGTTTAGGAGATCTTTCGGGGGACGGACGGGAGGAAAGTGGGTGGGATTGGTCTTCGGACGGAGGGATTTTATTATGTAGTAATACCTGGAAAATAACTATGACTTGTTCCATGTAACAATGGATTTCTCCCCATGTTATTTATTCCTGTGGGAAAGTGAGAAGAGAGGAACGAAGGATCCTTTGAAAAAAGTCCTCAATTGTTGAGATCGTAAAGCCAAAAACCGGGTGGAATGGGTCGCGTCGCGTCGAATTCGGTGTCGGAGGAATGAATGGGTTTCCATCTGTTGTACTATGTATATGTACTCGTACTCGCACTGTAGTATGTATTCGTTCGAAGAATAAGAATAAGATGGGAAGAAAAGAAACGAATAAGGAAAGTCAGGGTGAGGTGCATTTGCAGGGGAATTTAAGTTTAAGTTCTTCAGAATTTACGAACTGGAATAAATTTCTTCACTGACTTGACTTGGACTGAGGAAGTTCCTGAGGGAGGGGACATAAAATAAAAGGAAGTCGTTGACTTGGAGGACGAAGGACTTCATGCCCAGTACGGTGGTACTAATGAAATTTTCACCTCTCCGAGGACCCCTCATTCTAGGGTGCGGGTGAATGTAGTACATTTTCAAATTAAAAAGGATGGATGGGCTGGATGGAATTGTCGAGGTGTCGACAATCAAAATATCAAAAATCCTCATTTCACTGTGAGCTGCGCCTGCGCGCGCGATAATTTCAAATTTTTGAATAAAATGAGCGATCGATTCTCATATTGAATCGCAGATATTTTTATTGGACTGCATACTAAGTACCACAGATACGCTATACTATCCACACAAGCAAGCATGCCTGGAGTGAAATAATGAAGTATTCATGTTAATTCTTGTAAGTTCATTTAGATTTTGTTTGATCAATAGAAGCAGAAATTGGGCAGCGTGGAAAAAACGCCGCCATTCCATGCCAATGGCATCGACAGTGTACATAATTCATATCACGCACCGGTTTTGCTGTCTCGGCTGGGCGGTTAATTGATTTTTGAGTGCCTCAGGCGGGCAAAAATAGACATAGAACCAACACTAAACACGTGTTTGACATTACCTAACTTATTCTCGACAGATACGAATACTTAAATTAAATTAAATGCACAAAATGAGAATTACAACTTATGAATGACACATGCGCATGACGTAGAAGTAGAACCATTTCCATTAGCTGTTTTGGTTTGTATTCAGGAATCGTGGGCTCAGAAGCAAAGGAATGCTCCAGTGTTTTGAATGGATTGGAATTAAGATGATTACAGCTTAGGTGTTCCTCGAGTTTTTTTTTGTTTGACATGTGAGAAAAACGTACCGTCCGTCCGTCAGTCGCCGTCGTCGTCGGTCGAAATAATCATAACAATAACAGTTTTTCCATACCACGCATGCTCAATTGTCTCAGGACTTCAAGTCCCTCAAGGGTGTGGATCAGGGGGGTAATTGGACGTACAATACATGACAGGTTATGCGTTAGCATTGCGTTAGCCATACAAATCAAAATGATACACAGTCATGGGTTGTGTGGCGGGAAAATTAGCCATAGCATACATAGTTTAGCTAGCCAGGTTTTTGACCAGAAGAACTCCTAGGGAAAAACGGACCCAAGTCATGCAATCCAATACTTTAAAATAACGACACACCGTAAACCGTAGTGTATAAGCTATTAGACAGGCTGATTCAATGACTGACGTAATGTCCGTCCCGATTTAATTTCTAATTGGAAAATGGTTCCATTTAATTATTGTTGGACTCCAACACGCGACTGCGGCGACAAAGGGTTGCCTTCGGCGGGATTGTCTTAACTGAATTTCTTAAGATACACATTTTTAGTGTGTGTATTTTTTTGAAATGCTAGAAATTCCTTTGCTGTGTCGGTGTCTCGTGTAATTTACTAAGTGATGAGGTAGACTTATTCCTCGTGATTCTGGTAGCAAATTCTTTTAAAAATCCGGATTTCCCACATGGATTTTGCCTTATGGCGTCGCGTCGTGGAAGTTGTAATTGTAAATAACCAACTAGAACTACATTCTTTCCTCCCTTATGTAGAAAAGTCCTACTGTAAGATTTACAAGGAACCGTCATCACTCCGGCCGTTAATTATTTCAGCTACCCCCATTTTGTTGTCATCGTCGCACTTCCTCTTCCGTAGCATTCATTTCCCAGACTTGGGCCTAAGTATGGCATTGAAATTGTTTAAAATGAACAAATACGTACGTACGCAACGACGAGACGACCCGTACTCGTACCATTTCATTTAATTTTGAGGAAATAGAATTGTCTGCGCATGCGCTCACGCATCACACAGGAAGGAACCAGCTGGAAGTTAAACGTGGTTCGTCCGTATGTCGATTTGTGTGCAATATTGCATACGCATACTACATTCCCTGCTATCGGTTTCGGTTGGCTTTGTTATTGTATTTCCCGGGTATGGGTATAAGTACAGAACTTTCTCTCCTAAATTTTGGTAAGGAATTTTCTTCCCTTCCCCCTTCGAAAATCAATTGAGTCATTCCTCGGATCAGGGAATTGGTTTCTGTTTTTCGGTTTATATACCCAGTTGTAGCCCGATACTATACTGAATATGGCAATAGCATAGTATAGCAAAGGCGGCGCCATGACCATTAGAATTAGTAGTGGTCATTCTAATGGATTTTGGGTAAAGTACATACGTAGCTTGTACAGCAAATGGTGCGTATACGCATACGCAAGTGCGTATGGAATCTGACTACACACTTCCGTTTGTTTAAACAAAATATAAGGGGGAAGTCCCTAGGACCAGACACAGACAGGGTCGCTCGGTGGTAAAGTAATTTGGATCACGCATCGGATGTACATGGAGAACAAAAACCAAAATGAAAGACCTCCCAACATTACATACAGTCAGTCAGTCATACACTGAAATAATAATGACCGTCATTTATTTCTCTACGATGAAAATACTGGGCCAGATTGCCATTTGAGTATCGCAGTGCGGCGATTTCCACAAATTGCATGGTGGCCTGGCCTGGCGTGGTGGAAATCCAAGCCTGGGTTATTAGGGTTTTACAACAATACGAATTGCAGCAATTTTTAATTCTATCAATCTCAAGTTTTTATACCACTGCTGAGGTGTAATCCAGATGTGTATTATGTATGCATTTTTTGCTGACTCGACCCGTTGTGCACTTGGCACTTACACTGACAGGTTTTTATTGCACGTTATCAAAATATGGCATCCATTTTTCCTAAATTCCAAACACCGTTTTGGTGGAATTTAAATTTCTCACAATTTAGTTGGCAATTTTCAAATACCAAACCGCCAGACGGTCAGAGTCCAAATCCAACAGCATTTAATTTTGGAAGGTGTTTGTTGACAGAGCCACTTTAGGACAGGCGATGTCAGAAAAGTGCATTAGCGTAATTCTTCCGTGTGTGCTATGCATGTGCATGTTGGGCGTGGAGTGCATTGAATAAACATAAACATTGCATGGCATGGCATGGAAGATGAAGATATTCCCATTCATCTATGTACATGTTTCACTGTACTCCACTGTAATTCCCAACACAGCAATAATCATGCATCAATTCAGATCACAGTCACAGATAAAGCTACCCGTGTCCTGAACATGCGATAATTAGCTTGGAATGGTGTCTGGAGAATGACCCCTTCCACATGGCACATTCACATGTGCTATGCTATGCTATGTCTTGCTGTGATGTCATTTGATCCTGAACGAGATACTCGGTTTCGGTTTTGATGATCACATTTGTAATGGGGTTGGATCCTAATACCCGGGAGGGAGTTAAATGTCAAATGTGTGTTCTGTATTGTCGTATTATGCTGTGATCATGTGCAAAAATACGGACATGGTTAAAGTTAATGGCATAAGACACCTGCTCAGTCTGGACTCTGGAGAATGCTATGCTATTTGAATTAGTATATGGATAATTTTCCTTCAGAATGAGCAACAATTTTTCAAAGGGGCAACTTTGAAATGGAAATAATGGGATTTGATGGTTTCCCCATTATGGACACACCATTACTCTTGTTGTCCAAAATCCAACACTCTGATTTGGTTTCCAGTATCTCTATCATGAAGAAAAATCCTCGGAGTGTAATCTTTGCCTGTACTTACATGGTCATTCATTTTATGGTTATGTAAATGAATTCCAACGTGGTGCGCATGTCCAGGCACGAACGGCACGGCACGGCCGTGGTCCGTTCTTAATGACTGTATTTCCACCACTGATTAAGATCAGTTATTTTAGCAGGGCATGCATGGGTGGGTGTTTTCTGGAAATCCTCTCCTGTATGTTTTATCGTTGTGACCACTTACCTACGTAGTTTTGAGGATGCAGCAGTGCAGCTTCTTCTTGTTTTGTTTTGCTCCGCCAAGAAGCGGAGATACGAATCATGATGCAAATCCAGGCAGGCATTTATGTATGCCGTTCCTTTGCTGAAGGCGTTTTTAGCTTTGTATTTCTTTTGCATTAGCCTGTGGATTTTCTATTTTGTATGTCAGTTTGAGTTTTAAGACTTAAGTTGGGGTAAATTTTGTACTGTGTAAAATTGTGCATTTGGTTGGAGTCGGTTTTTTACATGGCGGCGAGAACGGGAACGTGACATGTTTGCAAAGGAAATTACTGGTTCTGGATTTGAGGAAATTATAATTACAGAACTCAACAGAAAGCATGGAGGCAATTATCGCATTAATTTTTTTGGATTTGTACAACTTGTACTATAAGGCTAGTATGATTTGTATATAATTGGAATATGTCTAAAGTCAGTGCTAAAAATGCTCATTTGCAATTGTATAGGCGTACAGCTCAAAATATTTTATTTTCAATTACAATTTTATAATCCCGGAATTTGGACTTTTTCTAGCATTCCACGTTAAAATTTTGTGTAGTAATTTAAAGACTTTATTAATTAATTACTCTATTTACGATTTTATTCTATGCTGCGTACATTGCACCTGAAATGAATTGAGTTGTTTATTATGCTTCGTATTTTGCATGATTTTTATCCAATTCTCACATCCACTCAACACTTAATTCCAAACATTAACAAAATTACTTCACCCAAAACATCCACTCATTTTTCTTCATTTCATTTTCAGTTATCCACCCATCCCGCACGTAAATCCCATCAAATTAAAATTGAGCACCTAACGAATCACCTGTGCTCATTACCCATCAACAACAACGGATCCTTTCTACGAATTGATCTTTAATTTCCATTCCATCGTCGTAGACATGAAACATTAAAATCCACGCAGTACATTTGCACGAAGTCTGAGGGCTTATTGCTTATGTTCAGGTACACGCATCGGTGCAGGTACATGGATTTGCCTAATTGATGGTTTATGTCCCTTAACAATGAAAACTGCCACATTCGATTGTACTCACTATATACCTTTGTTTCCCTTGATTAAATTTTCTTTTGCGTATGCGTAGTGTTAAATCATGTAACTTCGTTTTTGTACAAAGGACGGGCGTTTCTGTGGCGGATCACAAACAGGTTTTTACCCGGTGGCCAAAAGTTGATAAATTCGCAGGCCGGGCCTGGGCCGAGGCCGTTGGCAAGACGCAGTGTGTTGTGGTGCACGCATCGCCATTTTTTATTGTAGTTTTGTATTGTGCATCATGCACAATGCAATGGGTGGATTCAATCTTCTTGTGTATTAGCATCTGCGTCTGCGTGTACGAGTGAATTGCTTGCAGGTGAAATTGCGGTGTTCCCACATTTTGACTGGTAAAAATCTTGACCGATGGCGTGGCGTGGCGTGGTCGTGTCAAGCAAAACTCCATGCCAGTGGTGGGTGTGGGTAATTAGAAGAGTACAGTCCAGTGCGATGGTTTCTTATCGGCCAGATCTTAAGCAAATGAGAGTTTTGCAAAGCCACCGGAAATTGTGGGAGTTTTGAGTAGAAATTCTAGAAAAATGGAAAGCGGGGATCAGATATAAAACAATGGATGATTTTCTTTCATGGCCATGGTCTACTGTATAGAAGGCAAGGGAAATGAAAGTCCTAGAGTGATTTTTACAAGAACCGCAGAATTCAAGGGCTCATTAATAATTTGCATGCATTAATGATTCAATTTTTTTAATTATTATCTACAACACTTTTTTATGCAGATTTATCAAATGTTAGAGCAAATTAAAATTGTCAAATACATTTTCAAGACCAGCCGTAGCCAGCCGTAGTTATGGCTTTGTAACTTTCCGCTTTTCCAATACAAATTTATAAGAAAATTTAGAAATTACATGCAGATTCCCCATAAACCCTTAAAAAACTAAGAATTTACATACACATTATCCTAATTCCCTCATAAATTCTAGATTTCCATGCACCATTCAAATTTGAAACTCCTACGACCGGCGGCATTCACCGTACGCCCTTTCTTGAATCCTGCACGTGCTTGCGTGATATGTTCGTTGAGCTTGGGAGTTTATTATTGAAAGAAAGTAGCGAGCTAGGATCTTGCTGGGAATCACGTCCATGGATTTTGCTCAGATGTAAATAAGTCCCCCCATTAAAAAGCTCATTGAGTATTCAGCGTTGAGCTCCCTTCATTTTTTCTCGTCACTTCCTCCGTTTGGATGTTGAAGGAAGTCCCCGTCGGAGTTTCCGCTTCTCTGCTGTTGCTCTGGATGTGAATTTGAATTTTTAGAGCCGTAGCGTATTTAGGAGTTTGTTTAATTTGACGTCAAAAAATGAGCCCCTCTGGTCGCATTCAAGGCTAGGTTTCACCGCACCTGATGTTCACCGATTACGGCAATGCAATGCACCTCACCGCACTGGACGTCGGAGTTTTCCTGTGTATTTTTTAGGGGAATTCGGGTGCCGACGGGACTGAAGGGTCGACGACGGATATGACACGACGTGGACGTGGACGTGACATGGTCCGGGCATGGCAATTCAATACAAACGTACAACGTACGAATTTGGGTCTGGATTTTTCACCCGTGTCGTACTGGGTTTTCCGCTTAAATCAACATGTCAGTTTATTAAGGACGGCGCGACGAAGGCTCGGGTTCCCGGTTTCTGTATACACAAAAAATAAACCGATTTCTCAAGGAAATCTTAGATTTCTGAGAAATGCATGGAAACATATGCCAAAAATGCATACGGATTGCATGCAGCTTCCACATTGCAGGGAAGATACACGCGTTGTGTAAAACTTGTTATTTCTGGGTTTTTTAAATTTAGAAATGAAAAGAATCGAATCAAATTTAATATAAAAATGTAGCGATCATTTTTACAAGGTATAAGGAGTCATTAGTTTCTAAAGGCCAAAGACGTGACTTTGCATGCCTTTGTCTAATGTCTACAGTAATTTCCCTGGGGTTGAGTGGACAGACACGGACAGACGTGACAAAGATGGACGAGAGTGACAGTCAAGTCACAATTGTGCAGGGTTTTTGATTTCCATTCCTACTCCGTTCGACTAATTCATCCACCCCTAAAACGAGTACTGGACATTGCATATAAACAGGTAAAATGAATGACCAAAACAGGGAACCGGTTCCGTAATCGCAGTCAGGACCCGTCCTTCCGTCATAGTTCATTGGGAGGGAGGGACTCCGATTTTTACGGCGAGTATTAATCTTAATCGTTTAAGGGTCTGAGATAAATATCAAATCAGGATGAATCTATCACCCATTAAGTCACTTTTATCCGGATAAGTTATGGCTTGGCGGTACCGTAATCCTACCGGCGCCAGATTCACAAATTTGAAAATGCCGCTCTGCTCAATGATGCTAAAGGAGTAAAATTTAAAATCCGAAAGATGGCAGCATTGAATCATACCGCCGAGTGAAATAAAAGCATTGGGTCAAAGGTCATAACGGCGGCGGAATAAATGAAAAAGACGTTCACAATGGATTATTTTTTATCCCCTTATGATCAATTTCAATGCTGAGAGGGATGAGGAGGGGAATTAAAGACATGTCATCCTCACGTCATGCGTCACGTCAAGGATTAACTATTGTATGTACTATACGGGTTTGCTATGCGCATGCGCAGGTACGTTTTGTGCCCAGGCCTGTGCTTGTGCTGTGTATTTGTTCACCGGTGTGTGACACACTAGTACTTGCTGGATTGGATGTTCATTCAGGAATAATGCATTTTCCCAGAAAGAACAAAGAGGGTTTTTCTGGGATGGAAATCCGCGAAGTCATTCAAAGCATTTTGGGACGAGCCACATCCACGTCTTAAGAAAAACTCAAAATCTGTAGAAAAAAGTGAAAGAGATTTAGTTTTCTTGAAGGAATTGGGCTAAAACCGACCCTTTTTGATTCTTTGTGCACTAATGCATGGGATTTTCTGCTTGCAATGCGCATGCACTTAAATGGATTTTACTTACCTAAGGCCCTTGCCCTGGAAGGCTCAATCCTCAGTGAGGTGGAATTTGGGGCCTATATATTTAATCCAATTCGATTCTTTTCTTGGGAGGGGCTTACACACTTACGCTTACGCTTTGGGGACCTGGATTTGTATTTGAAATGCGTTTGATGCCGGGCAGCTTAAAATCCATTACGAAGGGACATTGTTGAATTGTTAACGGAATTTCTTGAAAATAAGCATGCTAGGTACCCAGAATACCTACCTACAAATTTGAAATTTGAGTTGGGTACCTAAAATATCGTAGGAAATATACATTGTGGCGTAGACTGAAAGTTGCGAATTTTAATTTTCTGTACTTAAAGAGCTATCTTAACTTTTGATTAGCGAAATAATTTAAGAATATCTAAAAAGAACTAACTCTGTCTGAAATCTGAGCAATTTCCAAAAAAGGATCCCTGTTCCATATGACATGGCGGTTACCCAGCGCGGTGCATTGTTCACAATTTTGGATTCTTACCTTTTCCACGCCACGGTTGAAGGGATTTCTTTAAAATGTAAAAAAAAAATACACACATTTGGTTGAATAAAGACACCCAGGCGTCGGTGGTCTATTAAGTGTTTTGATTAAAGCGTCAGGTGTGTGTTGGGATGGTTGGACTCCGCTGCGCTGGGAACAGGGGAACGATAATTGTGTGTGATCCAATTGCGTGTAGTACATTACATTTCCCTCCCCCATTTGATTTTTTTTAATTGAACAAAATAAACAAGTCACTCTCGCTCCAGTGTCTGTTTCGTTTACATGCCCTGATGACTTTTGAGTATCATTATCCGCCGCCTTGCATGCCATTATCTGTTTGTGATTATGTATCCGTTCCTTAGATAAACCCATTATCCGTCCGTGGGATTTCTCAAGACACATGCACTTGCATGGCCATAGCACTGCGACTGCGCAGGATTACGTTGCATGCGATGATGGGGTTGAGAATTAATTTACCTAAAACTGGAATAATGGTTGGCAAAGCTGCAGGATTTGATCTTCCCGTAAGGACTGGGCTGCGATACTGCAAACGAACGAATGTGTTTGGTCGTGAAATGAAATCTGCATACAAATTGAATTAGTGAGATTCCAGGAATCGGGTTGGATCACAATTTAAATGCACTTAATGACGACGGCAATGGCAATCATTAAATTGAATGGGAATTCTTTCATAGGATGCCGTAGCATTTGTAGTGGCTGGGATAATATGGTGGGATTTTAATTACGCAACGTGTGATACGATTTGGTGGCGCCAATGGAAAAGAATTTTGAACATCTGTTTCAATTTTAATTTTTAAAATATTTCCGCCAATACTTTGATGGTCCTTCTAAAAACTTTTTTAAAAAACAGTGTTGTACTTTGAATCCCGAATTCTGAATGAATTTCCTTGTGGTTTTGAACATTCCCCTCTTAAATTATCATATGAGGATTTGATGGTGTTGGAAAATGCATCAAAAGCGGATGAGGATGTGTCGGATGGTCGACTCCATTTGCATACTGCGTAACCCTGTCCATACCGGTGTGTCCAGTTTGTTTTTATCCATTGTAGTGTGTGGACTAGGACGAAGCCCGGTCGGCCATGGATGGATGGATGGTCAGTCAAATACTGTACCCACCTGCACTGCGCATGTGCAGTGCCTTTCCGTACCATGTTCGTCGTGGCCAGGGATCCATGGATCCTGAATTAGCATATTGACTATCCCAGGTCTCGGACTCAGCCTCTCGGGGTACCTATTGTTCAAAAACATTTCGGAGAATGATAAGGCACAATGCAAAAACTCCAGCCTGCCAAGCCATCAAATTTTGACAGGGTTTTTTCTCCACAGGAAACAATGCTCCTCCGAATGGAGATGTAAATGTAATGTAAGTATGGCATGGCAGCATATGGTAATTCTGCTGACCTCGTCACACTGGGCATTATCTAGTACATTTTCAAATTCAAGAAAATGAATATAATGAACGATTTTTTGACCAACTGACCATTCTCCGCATTCATTTAATTACCGACTGGTTGTGTTCTGTGTTCATCGGCTCGTAAAAAAAGGGAAGGAATTTTAATTTTCAACTTGAGGTTTTTTTAAGGTGATCTTGTTTTCATCCGTCGGATTGACTGACTGGTGCAGCTCGCGCTGCGCTTCGTTGCAATTTGCTCGACCTTCCGCAAACCCAGTAATTATCAAACCGGAAAGTCCCTACAATTACACGTTGTCGATAAATCTAACCCTTCCAGTCAAACCTCCATTGTTCTATGGGGAGCAATTAGCCCGAGCCCGAAGTACCTGTCAATTAAAGTTAACGAGAATTTGAATTTCCTGGAACAGTTGAAGAGGAGAAATATGAATTGTGCTACCTGTATAAAGTTAATTTTTTTGAAAATCTAATTCTGCTGTGTTTAAAAATGCTGCCGCGTTTTTTTAAATTTATTGAACGTAACGCGCATGACTGAAACTGAACAAACAAATTTTTAAAAAAACTTGAAGGATTCTTCAGATGCGTAGATCGTAGATCCGCGATTTCGATACGCTATGATAGGGTATATCCGTATGTATGGGCTTAAATAATAAGGAAATTACCGTGCTCCCTTAAGTCCCTTACCCTTAACATGAATAGTGGATGGAATTCTTAACACAGGGTTCGAAGGGTCCTTCCCTTGGCCTGCCCGTCAGTCATTTTCTATTTCTCTTGCTGAGAGTGTGAGTGTAAATTACTTGCGCCTGCGCATAAGGGCCTCTACGTACGTAGGGTACGGTGCCTTACCTTTCTGTGCTGTGTACCTAACTAAATATGTTGCGTGTTTCCTTATGAGCCAACCACCTGCTGCCTGCAGGGTCAGCCAAGGGTACACACATTGTTGGCCGAAGGGGGGAAGGCATTGTTGTTTCGGCGTGGCCTTGGGCCTCTTTCTTTCAACCGTCACATTAGATTTTACAAACGAGTACTCTTCGCGCAGACGCAGGGCCCAGGTACAAATCCTTTTATGAGCTGATGTAATGGAATGAAGGAACATGAGCATCCACGACGAACGGACGGACGGACGTGAAAGGAACGGGTAGTGCATCAAGGGGTACTTGGACGTGCAGTTATAAGCGGAAAATTTTAATCCATCCTGTAGTGAACCACCCTTGAATGATGTGCCATTGCCGTGGATGACCATGGGGGCCGTTGTAAATGTGTAATGGATCTCCTGGAGAATTTCCTTCACACAAAAAAATGTATCTGTTTGGTTCTTGGGAAGATTCACCCTTTCATTCGATTTTGGGTTAAGGGAAGGGATGCGTAATGTGCTGTACGGACAGAACAGACATCCATCCATTGCATTGGAAGGGATGGCCATGGTTTGTGTCCAAATTAATAAATTTCCAACGGACGACGAGGATGGGATGGATGTACGATGTACTCTCCGGGAAAGGGGTTATGAATTTCTCGCGTTTAGCTCTTGTAAATAACCCCACGCTGTGGGCACCCTATGTCTTCATGGGAGAGCCCCGCCATAACAAAAACACCCCCCGATGGAGGGTAATTTCAAAACAAATGGGTAGGGGTAGTCCTGTGCAGTGCTGATGTTATACTGATGGAATCTTTGAAAGTTAGTTTTAAAAAGTAATGTGTATTAATTTTGAGGAATCTTATACAGTATTCAAATCTCTCTCAAATTCCCACTAAAATTGAATTCAAAATGAGCATGGATTAGTTTATTGACGAATTATACCCGATAATTAAGAAAAACGGTTGCAATGCGTGAACATTAATGAAAATTAACAATTAACATGAGTGACGGTTACAAAATCCTTGGGATCCATTCCAAATCCTTCAAGTATGGATTTGAGGGTGTTGAGCGTGTCAGTTGACAAGGAGGTACTGCGACTTCGAATCATGTAATTTTCATGTATAGCTCCATTTAATTCAACACATGCGTATTCAATTGTCCAGTTCGTGTAATCAGTAGCCACAGTAGTTGCGTGGAATACGGCTGGAAATATGCAGCATAAATTAATTAATCCGTCAAATTAACAAGCAATATCCAAATCGGATTTTAATCTGACCTCCGTCCATGTATAAATTCCATTTGCTTGGATCTGTGGCTAGCGTAATTAATCCAGCAGATGATATCCACTCGCCGTTAACTCGTCCTCTAAATTATTATAAATTAATAAAGAAAATGATTTTTAGCATTACATGTTGGAGTTAGGTATTAGATTTGAATTTACCTCCAATAGATGTCCAAAAGGAATGGGTTTTCGGGTTTAGTGCTATAGCTTTCAGATATACAATCCCGATTGGAGTTGTCTGCTTCACTATCCCAAGCCTTAGCAGTCATCTGGAGATACCATGTTCCCATATACTGAAAAACAAAATATTTATTAAATTTTGTAAAATTAAAGTAAAGCAAACTTTTTGAATTTTCAAATACCCGTGACAAATCAAGGTTCTGTCTTGCAGGCGGTTCACTTGGACATTTCCCACTATCAGCATTAACACCACACACAATTAGGACAACCAATGCAAAAATTCGTTGACTGGGCATCTTGAATACTGAACTAACACAAATCTAATTTTAATTAATTGAGTGGCTATATATACACCCACATTAACAATCACTTGATAAAATACATTAAAACCTCTTAATGGAGCTCCTCCCTTTTGCCAAAATTAAACTGGGCATAACATAAGTGCATGGCAATCGTTCGCAAAAACAAGCAAGATAAAGCAAATGCCTGGAATTCAATTCAATTGTGTCGTGCTCAAAATTTGAAATCTCATGTCCTTGTTCAGTGTAGAGTCAACGAGAGCGATATAATGTGTTTTTGATTTTCAATATTTTCAAGGAGATGAGCAGTACATTACATGAAATTTTGCTTCAGCCAATCAGAAAGGTCCACGTGCCGCGCATTTTGATCACAAAAGTCATTACCGTGCAAGGTTCATACAGATAATAATGCTTTATTGGATTTGCTTGGAAAATTGGATTCCTATTCTGGGAAGACAGCCCCTCTTGAAGTCAGGAATCACTACAAATTGGCATCTAGTTCCAAGAAAATGTCATGATGCGGATTTTTAGAGAATTGGAGAAACAGATATGAATCTTTGATTTAATCGGTTTTACTTTAATCGGACATTTCATTCTCGTCTCTTTTTTTTCTGTCGACATTTTGAGGATTAAAAGTTGCAAGCTGCTCAGAAATTTTAAACAGGATTTATAGTAAAGTTGAAAAACTCAAAGCGGCTTTCATTTATTAGTGGATCAAGGATCAAACAATAATTGGCTTGCGATATATAATTATTGTCGCAAGATCAAA
>JAAXYW010001864.1:0-18471 GCA_036851895.1 Orthonychiurus folsomi
TTATGTCTTATGTGGCATGTAATCATATGGACTACTATTTAATGCAGACTTATTGCAATTAGTGACATATTCATATCCTTCATTTAGAATATGTATATTTTGGGATGAAGTTGCATTCCAACGATAATCACCGTTTAATTTAATTCAAGTCATGTGAAAACTGTGCAACCTAGGTTAGTTCAAGTCGGTAAATATTTATGCTTGAGTACATAATAGAGAAATAGGCGGAATAGTTTGTAAGATTTAACTGCAAGTATCCAGTTCATTTATTTCCAGGTTTAAAACTACAGTTGGTTTTCCCATGTGAAACACTTATCCCAAATACAGTTTGATTTTTCCTGCCAGTCTCCTTTGTCTGCCGAAAATGAAGACTCGGACTCAATATCAATAGATAAGCAATTCTCACTTCATTTCTTATAATTCGAATCCAAAAAAGTCTCTAACTTTTAAAGCCTTTTGAAAAATATACAAATAATTCAAATTAACACATCTCATGGGCAGCTCTCGTAATCAGAATCATCCTGGTCCCTGTTGTTTCTTCACCGCTCATTCTTGTTAGTATGCATTAAGCAAAAATATGGTTTTCGGATAACTTTTTATGAGTAGAGGGAAGTAATCTGTTCGAGCGGCGCAATGTTATTATAACCTGTAGAATATCTATGCGTCAGAAAGTCCACATTTATTAATTGGGTTTTGAAACACTTAGATGATAGAAAGTATTGTTGATTCAAGGAATTAACCTCGACCTCAAATATTATCCGAAATAGAGTTTCCTAAAAAAAAGTCCAACTCATTTCACGTCTTTATTATTGTAAATGGCGATTCGCCAAAAGAAAATCAATCCAAAACTTGATCCGGATTTAAATTTTCAATTTCCGACCTCCACCATTCAACCACATGTGCCAAATCTTGAGGGAACAAACTCGCCTTACATCCTTTCAACAGAATCCCTCGCGTCCTACGAAGTCTTGTTTAAATGGACGAGTTCAGAATTGAAAATGGACTCAGGTCATGTCAATGCTGTGGTTGAGCGCAGTCCTTCCTTAATGGTAGATGCATTGACTAAAATCCCAGAAGTCGTCTCGGATCCTGGAGTAATTTCTCTAGTTGATAACGAGGAACATAAAACTTTCACTCCAACTGAGTGAATGAAGGAAATTGCTTTTCCATTCCCGTCCGCATCCACACTTTCATTCTTTACCACCAAAACCTAATTGGCGGAGAAATAAAACCAGCCTCAATCTCATTCCATCTTCCCTTACCGTTTGCTGGGCGAGAAATTCAACCTTATCTACTTGTGACATTATTCAAAGCACTGAATCTCAAATTTTGTTCCTTTCAGATGTCGGGGATAATAGTTTGGGTGATAGGTAATATAGTACACAATTAATGTGCAAATCGCAGATTTCTTGCTTGCCTTAAAAAGTTGGCTCACTTCCTGCTCCATGCGACATTAATTCGGAAACTAAAGATTTTGATACACAGAAGTCTGGATAATTAATAGATCGAATAATTTTCAGATTACAGAATTAGTCAAAAAACCAATCACTGCTTTTCAATTGGAATTTCTGTTTCTTGCAAGGTGTTCCTGGAAATGTGGTAAAATTGCATTGGAATTCAACAATTTGAATTGTAAATTAACTCTAAATATATCCCAGCTAGAGAGAAATTGATTAGCCCTCACATTTTACGCTGGTAATTAAACGGATGCAAGAAGTGAGCACAATAGGAAACTTTGATTACTTGGAATGAAAGCCCTCAGCCCTGTAATATTGTATGATGCTCAATTACTGTTCCAGCAGTCTCCACCATTACAACAAGTTTCCCCGCTTCCAAAGGCAGGCCTTGTCAGGAATAAATGGAAACGCCAGAGGTTTGAAAAAGCGAATCACAATTAAAACTATTGAATACAAGACCCCACATCTTCCACATTCTAAATTTGTAAGGCCATATAAAGTCAAACCCAAATCAAACGCTTTCGCGCGCAATTCCTTTCAATATTCAAACTGGAGCATTCATGGCCACAGAAGTGTAAAACGGCGTACTTTGTCTTTGTAAATTCAATTGATTAATCCACTTAGTCTTTAGGCATTTACCCATTTGCATATTCGCTGAGTCGGCGGAGTTGTATGTATTTGTGAGGCATAGTTTTGTTTATGAGGTTTGCTAATTCGATCCACTTCCGTTTTTGCATGTCATTCCTGCCATGCATATCATTGTAACCGGCAATTAAGGAGAAAGTGGGCATCGGTACATTTCGGGGACGGACACACCACATATATTCCAGTATGACAAAATTTGGCATTAAATAGTACGAATAATATAAAAATAATCTAGATCAAACTAGTATTATGACATTGTCACCAGCACCAGCGGGGAAACTATTGGTCAGCATGTAAATAAAGTTATTTTGTGAATAATTAGTATGACTTTTCAACACACCATTATAATTTCATCACAATACAGCATGTATCGGGTGCTGTTTATCAGCCCCGCCGGAAAACTTACTATATAATACTGGCTTAACCCTGAAAATTTTGTCGCAACTACTTCGGCAATTCGGCACATATATTTTAACAAAACTTGCGGCATTGAATAAACTAACACCAAGTGCTGTTCAATTTCATTTTCTGCTGAGTTCTGGCGTGTATAAATTCCTCTTGCTTCAGAATAAGGCCCTACTACACCCGCGGAACGGTGACTGTGAACCGAACTCGGAGAAATTGATGAAAGGATGGTACGCCGCGCTGCACCGTAGTATGAGTAAATGATGTGCTACATGGGAACCATATTTCATGTCACCGACGGACAGTATTACCCAATTTGAGTAATATAAATGTTTTTGGGTTAACCCACGCCTCGCCCGGCCTCGGGATGTAGTAAATGCCAATTCCCAATATTGACTATTATGATTGTGACTTTGTTGCTGAGTGAGGGGATGCTGTTCGCTCACCCACGCACTAGTGTGGGTGGCTTGTCTGTTGTTTGTATCAATCAAACATATTGCAAAAATTTGTCATAGTCAAACTCGGGATTTGATTCTTTTCTGCCTTGGTAGGAACTGACTAACTGATAAAGTTTAAAAGTTTTCCAGATGTTTTTCTAGCCAATAAATTTGGATTCGGAACTGAACTCTCAAGAAGATTGGAATAACTTATACATGAACTGATATGATAGGTTATTTGCACTGATGCAATCTGATCTGCATTGCGTTTTTCAATTGCATTTTGCATATATGACGCAAACACGTTTTTTTGTATGCAGTTGATAAAAACGCCACCAATTTTAAAAAAATGCCAACCACTTATATTGAAAATATCTCGAGCTATTTTTTTAGTCAAGAACATTTTCCAATTTCAAATTGCCTTGAACAGAAAAATTTCAGTTTTGTCTTACGGTCCATAGTTAGCACAATAGTAAGAGCAGGTTGGGTGATATTTCTGATTAAACTAATGAGCAAACTCGAAATCAGGCATTCTATTCCGACGAGACACTCCCATTCCCATCCTATGTGTCAAAGAATTCGAGTCAAGACGGTGACAAAAGCGTGTGCCGTAGTCCCTCGGTCTTGATTAATTTTTTACACTCAAGATGGAACGTGAGAAGAAGAATCTGGAAATGAGAGATTGAGACGAGACAGTTTTGAATTATTAATTAGTCGCCGTGTGACATTGCAGTGATGCTGTAGAGCAATGTCGAATGCTTGGAATTATAGAGAATAATTTAAGAGAAGCGTCTCCTCGTCTGGGTCTAGGTTCTGAAAAAGTGTAACGTTGAGGAGGCAACCCTGCGGCTGGAATTCACACCAGTTCCATCTGATTTTTATCACTTATGTTTTTTCCAAAAACATTTACTACATCTGTGCCGTGATGAAATCAATAGGTAGACACCAAAATGATATATGACAATGTAACAAGTTCATATTGCTGAAAAAAACCTGCTCGTTTAAATAACGCCATAACATTAGAAGCCCAACAAGGACATTTTACACGCATTTTATACAGTAAAATATAAAGTCCAGTGCACTGCATACAGCACATATTAGGTACTGGATTAATGTAAGCCAAGGATAAAATAAAAAGTCTATCCACGACACAAGAGCCCGTGCAGTATTAAATTACACAAATTAGAAGCAAAAGCATGTTTTTGATTCAACCCTTTCCATTTTCTCAGCTCGATTTTGAGTTTGCTTCGTATCGGATTTTGAAGCTTGTTTGGAATCCCGAATAAGACGTAGTAGATCAAAAAAGGCTTTGTCAACATTTTCCCGGGTTTTGGCGGATGTCTCCGCGTAGTTGACTTTCCAGCTCCTTGCCATGTAATCTGCTTGAGATTTTTCAATTTTCCGACGCTCATTCAAATCACACTTGTTCCCAATGAGGAGGAATGGTACGGAGTCTGTATTTTTCACACGAATGATTTGTTCTCTACAAAATATAAAAGCTATAATTACAATAAATGTCACGCACACAACTGAAATTAATTTTGAACAGGTGTTAAATTTAAAATATAAAGAACGGAATTGGTAACTAAAAATAAATTGCAGAAATCAAGCAAATATTTGCAATGCACACAACCTGAACCCAGACTTTCAGGATTTCTCCATAAATTTTGAAGTCCAGTAAGGAAAGAATCTCAGCGTGAAAAGTCTCACCTCATTTCCCGACAAGCATTCAGGCTACTCTCTTCCGTGATGCTGAAAACGGAGAGGAAGCCTTCACCTGAGCGGAAGTAATTATCTCGGATTGCGGCGTAGTCTTCTTGCCCAGCCGTGTCTAAAATATCCACTTGAATCTCCTCACCGTCAAGAATTACCTGTCCAAATCAAAGGGAGTCCTATTACAAACTTTTACCCGTTGCTTTCGGTTTCATGCATCATTTTTAACTTTTCGCTCGTTTTTTTGCCATCTCCACCCACAGTGTTGGAATTAGAATGGACGCACGGCGGACTGTAGTGTAGATTCATTTAAATTCAGACTATCAATTTAGTTAACAGTTTTGTGTGCATACTTGGTAGGTTAACTTAACTTTATAGCGAGTGAGTCCAAAGAAAAACCAGTCAGTTTATAATATTGCAGAATCACTTTGCAGGGAAAAGTTCAAGCAAAAATCTCTTCAAGAAATAGGATAAGGTCTGCCAGAATGCATAAAGTAATCGGAATGCATGTTAATTCCATGTTTCTCACATGTTTATTCACAATTTCTCCCCAAAGCGATACGTTTGCTTCGTCAATTTAATTAGCTAGCCAGCCGTGCTTCAGCATTGTGCACTTCCTCCATTTTCTTCCTTACCGCAAATCCCATCAATTGCTTTGTGTTTAAAATTGTTCTTGTGGGAAAAATTCTTCACAATGCAATCAAACTCCTTGCAGTAGTCTCGACTATGATGAACTACGTGTGCATTTAAGAGCCCGACTCGACTCAATAATTTTCCATAATTTATTTGCACAATTAAAGAATCAAGTAAACAAACCGGAATGGAATTATTTTTTTGTCATTTAGACTTTCACCTTTCTAAATTTATTTACTTTTGTTTGTGTTTAGCTTGTCCCGTATGCATGATTTTATGTGATACTAGCAAATTTTTGGATAATTTTTCGATTAGTTTGCTAGCTCCTGCTGTACGCCTGTACCGGTTTCATTTACAGCATAATAAACATGCAAAAATGCATGTGAGGTGCGCCGCCCCGGCCCAATATTGAACTCCTGGCCTAAAAACTTACATTTGATATTTAATTCACATTCTATTCACACACGACAACCACACTGCACTCCAATCATAAATCCTCATTGGTTTTCTCATGAGAACCAATCTTGGGGATACTTACTTTTTTCCTGTACGAATCCGCCTTCGTGGGTTCATAATTTTCGACAAATTCATCATACATGAATTGAAGGGTGAGTGCGGATTTCCCAACGCCACCAGCCCCAACCATTATAATCTTGTACAGTTGTGGTGGTGAGGTTGCGCCGTTTCGTGAGTCTCCATTTGACTGAGTGGGCCCGGAGCTGCGCCTGTGCAAAAAAATATTAAAGAAAATACATCGTACTGTAAATCTTTTGGATGAAAAAATGATTCATTTAAGACCTACACACACACCCTACTGTTTACTACCATGTGTAGCGGCATCAGTCATTGTCACTTTGCTAATCATCACAGGTCATATTCATAATGGTGACCGTTATGGAGGAATGTTCAAGCTAACTAAGGATATGGTGTGGTGACCACTTATGACATGTAGTTTTTCAGAATAGCAACGCTCAGCTCTGAATATTTATAAAACTGCGTTGGCTAAATGCCTACGAATAATTTTTATATATTTTATCACGGAGTATAATATTTTGGAGGATTAAACTGTTTATACGTATGTTTTTCTGTTTTGGGAATTAACTTATCCGCCAATTATGTATCTACTAGTTCAACGGGAATATCAAGATGAACTAAGGAATTTACTGCGCCAAAATAGCGCAAAACCATGCATGCACTGGTGGCGAGCGAACACGGAGCAAATTAAACCAAGAAAACCGTTGGAATTCGCAACAGTCTCATTGTTGTCCGTCATCCTTCACTTTTATGTAGTTTAGCTGAATTACAGCACACAGTGAACTTGCATTTCAACAGTTATTTGACGCGTCTGTAATTTAACATTATGGATACACGTAATTACGGACAAGTTGAATCCACACAAAAAGATGGACAGAATTGAGGAGGAAAGCCTAGACCAGGTTTTCAACATTTGTGCTCGCGCTGCTTGCTGCAAGTACACACAACAAAAATGCGTAATCTGGTTTCAAATTAACTACATTACATTGCATTGATGCTGTAACAATAGAACGATTATGTTTAATGGTTCCCTCGGCCCGGTTGTATAGTTGGAATTGCAACCAAATTATATTGTCCAATTTGCGGAAATTATTTGCAACAAATTTTGGAGTTAAACTGGGACGCCTGGAATTCAATACTGCTCAAACCGATTGTCTGTTTGTAGTTCAAGAACTATTTTGTGTTTTAAAATTAATTTGAAGTGGCATTAAACTAAAAACACAGCAATTTTTTCTACTTACGAAGGGATTTATCGGTTCTGGTTTATCCGTGTTTATAATTTTCTCCTCTCACACCACACCCTTGAGGCATTTCCATTAAACCAGTGTTCTCAAGTATTTATCAAAAGGTAATTTGACACTACGGTCGATCGCGACCGCAGGTTGAATGAATTTGTATTCATTCTAGGTGCCCCACCCAGGGTGTAAATGGGAGCAAAATGAAGGAGTTCCTTTGCGTCTTGGAAATACTTTAATTTCTATTCATTCTATTGTGGGCTAGTCTAGCCCACGATCCACGCACATTGTTAAGAGTTAAATTCCTTCTAACAAGTCCACGCAGCATTACATACGACGACGTGAATTACTTTTGGATGAGGTATTGTTACTTTTCCAAGGTGGCTTGGGCTACACTTAAATCCACGACGCAAGACGGTCTATTGTATTGTTGTCAAGTCTATTTAGCCAACGGCGGTTCCCCTGAATGCAATGCCTGCCTGTCTTCAAGATACTCTCAACAACGCAGTGCAAACTCCAAGACATAAGACAGGTTTTAAAAATTAAAGGTCTTCAAAACGCCTGGGCTGGGAGGATGGAATTTGGGTTAGTGGCACGGAACGCGGTTGATGTGAATAAGGGATGTGGAAAATTTTATTCTCTTCCCCTTCAATACAAAGTCAATTGAAAGCAGAGGCACAAGGCAAAGAAATGTAATTTCGTTAAGATTAATTACCGGATTAGCGCAACTGTAATTAATTACAAACTGCAGAGCATTGTTTCGGGCTATCCTCCTGTGCTGTCCTGTTGTGCGTTTTTTAAGGCTCAAGATTGTAGTTCCGTTAAGAAATAAACATTTTGATAATTATAATATAATTAGGCTTTAGTTTGAATGTTTCTTGAGGTTCATAACTCACATAGGCTATGGACTGAATAAACCAGTAAAGTTTAAATCAAATTGCCAACCTAAGAAAATTTGATTTTATCTTTCTGACAAAAAGTAATTACCTTGAATTTGCAAATTTTGATTCTCTCACAAAACGACGAACTTTTCCCCACTGATTATGCAGTCCATTTCCGGTCCTCAAAGCAATTCTCCGACTTTCCTGGATGAAACTGACCCGAAGGTCATGAGCACTTGTTCTCCAAGGCATTGCTCTTTATGAACCTAGTGCACGACACGAGATGATTAATTTCGCACACAATTCACTCCTCTATTTCGTATTCACAGACGCCGGTGTAGTTCATACTTGTGCTCGCTCCAAACTTGACAACCAAACGAATCGGTCCTCTTTATAAAATTTGACGACACTAAACGACACAGTCAAGTATTTTAACTTTCAACACGCAAGAAAAGCACTTCCTTAACACAGCTCAGCCCAACAACCCAACTGCGTGCACTATTTATTGCCTTCAAAAATGTCTTGGAAATTGATGTGTCAAAGAGTCCACGGATCTCTACAACCATCAACCCTTTCCCATGAAGGTCTGTTGCTAAACTGATACATTGTTGGATGCAATGCATTGAGCCAGGCTTCCTCCAACCCCGTCCGTCATTGTTGTTACTCCCTCCGCCGTGAAGGAAGGGGGTAAAAGTGTTTAATTGTTCCAATCCAATGTTCAGCCCTTTCCTTTACTTCCCTTTCCCATCTCATGAAATGCAAATGGAAATCACAAGATGCCTTGTACAGGAGGGTGGTTGACTTGGCCCTGAGTTTTATACATGTAGTTTGGCGCGGGTGGGAGTAAGCCCTTCATTTTTGTTGATGTTGGTATTTAGAGACCGAACCAAAGGCGTTTTACTCCCCAGCCTTGCCTAATACTAATGTTTGTGTCATAATTTACACCAAAAACGGCGTAGTAGGTAATTTTAATTATCTTTGTTTGCGAAGCAAGCAAGTTACCATTTCCTTTGGGAATATGCGTGCATGGAAGCCGTGGAGGGTTGACTAATGAGATGACATTATGCAAGATGACTAATAAGGCAGGATAGGTGGATATTTTTTGGATTCAAGGTTTTCTAATTTCCTGCGTACCCTGTGTGCTGAATCACCTTTAATGGGTATCGTATTTCACGGTCCTATGCAGACCACGCTCATCTCTCCCGGCGGTTTTCTCACAAGCAATTACAATTTTTACAAGTAAATTAGCAAAATCCTTGGCGGAGGAGGTGAAGCAACATGCTGCGCCGGGACCCGTGGACGTTTGCTGAAAAAGGAAGGCAAGCCTTGTGGGGATTTGGTGCGAATGTCTGTAAAATTTATGCGGTAATAAAGAAGCACTAAAAATCATTATGTAAATGTTATGGGACATTTGTCCAGTGTTAATCCACACATGACATCGCACCACTAGGATGGGAGGGGCGGTTTGCGAGGACACCAACCTGGGCAATACAGTTATGATTCATTCCGGATCCGGATGGAGTATTAATGCATAACTAATTGCCAGCTGGGAAATAAAACAATGACAAATACCGAAAATATGAACGTGCATTCAAGCATGACAAAATCCTAAGAGAACAGCCACCATGAAACTCCAGATTCTTATGCACTTTGAATTAGAAATGCTAAATTAATGGGCGGGATCAAGCGAAGATGTAAATGGAAGATGGAACATGTACTTACGATATTTCTAAAGCCCTTTATGCTCGAATTAAATTTGTTCTATTACAAATATAATGGCAATGGTAAAAGCTATTTCTCAATTCCCTTTCTCCGAGACACTTGCGCTGAGTTTCCTAATTTACGAAATTGATACAGCAAGGTCAACCATAATGTTTCCAATTCTAGTAAATTAGTAATGGTCAAGAATGATTATTATAATAGGGTTGTTGCTTTACTCTTCTTATTTCTTTATCATGAATACAATAGAGAAAATAAAATGACAAGTAAGAACAATCTTGCCAGGACCAACACCAAATGCGCTTATACTTACAGACTGCGTTTCAACTACAATGGCCAAAATGTCTTCAATGTGTCGGCTCGTCAGGATTTGTAACGTGATTTCAAAATTAGCTTTATTTAACATTAATATCTATCTGACTATGGTCATGTTGCGGTTTACCTTAAGATCTGCACACAGATATATAAATTTACAGTTGTTATTGACTAATTACAACCGACACCCTTCAACATGTCATATTATGAACACATACACAAATGTTGCAGTTATACACTATAACTTTAAATCAAGTTTAGGAAAGTAAACGAATGATTTTTACAGAATAAGACTAATTCTACACACTCCCATTAACTACAGTTAGCACTTGCGTTGCTTACGGAATTGGGCCAGTACATATCTCAGAATGTTTTTTCAAATTTCTACGGTCGGCAAATGACTTGCGACACAATGAACAATTAAAAGGCCGTTCCCCCGTGTGCGATCGCATATGAACAAGCAAATCATTACGTGTGCCGTAGTTTTTGGAGCACATCGAGCATTGTACCCTTTTTTCAAGTGAGCTGGCCGTGGCGTTTACTCCAGGATGATTGGATGAGATATGTTCCTGCAAAGCAGTCCGTTGCACAAAACATGTTCTACAATAACTACACATCCAAGGTTTCTTAATCCCATGTTGGGTCTCCATGTGCTCAACTAAAACGTCTTTACCACTGAACTGAACACCTGGGCAATTATGACAGTTCAGACCCATGTATGCTTCATGTCTTAGTTTATGGCGTGTCAAGCTAGCCTTCCTCGGAAATATTTTTCCACACTGATTGCATGGAAATCGCATTCCTCCTTGGTGAATTGTGAGGTGATATTTCAAGGCGGTTCGGGATTGAAGTACTTTGTTACAAAATCTGCATTTGAATTCTACAATGGAGCTAGAATGTCCTAGGTCCAAGGGTGGAATATTTAAAGCACTCCCGTGCTCATTGAACTTCTCGGATTGGCTATCCTGTAATATGTAATCGCTCGCGTCTGTGGTGTCTGTCAACCCCACGATGAACTGTTCTGATTTGATACTGCAGTTTGATTCTTCGATTTCTTCCGGGCCTGAAAGAATTTTTTTTCCAAGTATAATCATAAATCAATCGGCAGAAAATCCAAAGCATAATCGCTTACAAAGCTTTAGAGCAAATGAAGAAGGCGAAACCTCTATAACTGTAGGCAAATATCGAGGATCGGAACTGTTTTCATCCATGCTTCCATGCGAAAAACTCGCACTGGGTTCGATGGCTGAAATTATTGTGACAGGTCAATGTTATAGCCACATACGCAAACGGTAATGCGAGTAAGTAATATCAGTAAATTAATCATTACATTTCTGTGTATTTGAATTTGGGTTTTTCCAAGGGCTTGAGGAACTAAGTGGATCGCTTTGTAACATCGACGTCCTCGTAACGTGTGAAGTGAAGGAATTTACAAAGGAGGAAGATGCTACAAACAGATTGGCGATTAGAACTAATTTACTACATTGACGCTAAGACTTGGCAGCAATCATTTCGCTATGGTTATATGTAAAATTACCACTTGAGCTAGAAAGCACATCAGAACTAGTCGCAGTTATTGCGTTATCCCCGGTTAAGTCTACAACTTTCTGAGATTGATTATCGATTTCGGGCTGTAGGCGATCGAGGAGCTCGATCGAAAGATTTTGACTTCGAGATTCGAAAGTTTTTTTCAATCTGTCCACGTTTTTCTCTGAAGTTGAATTGTTCCTCCGTTGTTGCCCTTCCCTGGCAGTATTCCATCCAGTCATGAGATACTGATAAAGAGTTTCCTCCTGCTCCAAAAATTTCTTTTGAACCGACACTTGCTCTGAAACATTAGAATGAAAACAAAACATTTAAATAAGTCACACACGTTGCGTTCAGATTATAGAGTCATGATCTTCGTGCATTCTAAACATTCAGTAAAACTTTATTGGGTGTGTCAGTGTCACCTGTTCGATTTGAGAGGAGCTGCTCCACAAGTTTCATTTTAAAGTCGACTTCCGCCTGAAATTTGATTAAAGTTCGTTCGAGGAATTCCACTTTGAAGTTTAGAGACTCCATCGTCTGTGATGATGATGGACTTCCTTCCATTTTGAGAACTCGGAATTGATGTCGGTCTTAGGTTGTGTTAAAATTGTGCTTGATCACACAATTAAGTCACAAGTTGAGTTGAAACAATACTTTACTAACACACAGTTCTTTGCGTTGTTGTTGTGTGCCAAAGTGTGAAGTGTGCCTTGAGCAATTTCCGGGAGTAACAAGAATATTTTCCCACAATACATGTTTGAGAAACCCTCAATTTCCTGAGAGGCTGACTTTAGTTATGCGTGGAAAATGAGTTTTCGGTGATGAGTAAAAAGTCTGCATTAGTGCTTTGGCATTTGCAACAACTTGAGTAAAAAGTACATACCAATTTGCATAAAGAGTTGCATTAGAATAATGGTGTACATATTTTGAACTTATTGGAGTTGTATATGAACCGTGCAGCAGCGTAGAAAAGCAACACCAAAAACTAAACACCATTAAAATATTCAAAATGATTGAAAGAAGGTGAAACTGGATGATGAGCAATTTCCTATACACAATTTGGCTTTACTAATTTGTAATTCAATATAAAAAGACCAGCCTCCCGACACAATGCCATTTGCAACAAGCAATACAGATGTTTCGCTTGGCCATATGTTGTAGCAGCAATAAAATTATTAAGAGCAATAAATTGTTGAACATCATTAATCGCCTACTGGCATGGCTAATATGGCTTGGCTTGTAGACTCCTTCTAAATTCATGGTTGTGGATATTTATATTTACTAGGCTCCATTAGCCACTTCAAGAAGATCCATTCCATAGCAAAAAAGCAAAGTAATTGCTAAACATTTGTTTTTGCGTTCGGCGAGACACCCAACAATTACATTTGCTCCATAACTAATAACATGCCATGCAATAATTTATTTGATATTAAAAGCAAGAATCGGGCTTCAAATTTATCTGAAACAAATGATTGGTAAAATTGTTCTCAGCAGCTAAAATTCGCGAGACCTAGTCAGATCTTTAACAGGCACAGAATGTCATGCACTCTTTTTTCTTCTCACGGCCCGCGGTAGCTCTCATTTTTCAAAACAAATCACAAAACTTTCCAAAAGTGACAACTTAACTTATGCTTACTCAAGTTTCAGCGGGAGTTACTAGTCGTGTTTGGGTAGTATAATAATCTGGAGGATGGAATCTCAAAAATCTAACTTTACTTCGTAGATTTGACCCACAACCTTGACATCAGCTCTGCGGGTAGGGTTTAAACTTTCTACTTTGAGCCCATTTCAATTTGACACTGCAGTTCTAATTTGTAGGAATTGAAATGACACCGAATTCTTTCCGATGTCGTTCCTTCCTGTATGGGGTGACCCTTGCGTCCTTGACATGGGGAGCCACTATGTATTTTTACGCCGGCTTGAATGGAAGCAGTTCAGGTAAATTATGACTACTGTTAATTTCAAATTTGTGAGTCGATAATTTTGAAGACGTAGTCAAATTGTTTTAGAACCGACTGTTGCCACCACCTTGCCAGCGGTGCATGTCCCACTCCGTGAACTAAGCGGGTAAAACAGCAATCAGTCGAATCAGTGCAAAAGTCGAATCTGGTATTCGAAAAAATTATTTTTTTCTCTTACTGATTAGGAGGGCGAAACTTATGCAGTCTTTGAAGAAGGAAATCGGGGAAGCCAAATCCACTGGGGTTTGGAAAACCAAATTCCAACAATTGATTGAGGATGGAACAATGTACACAAATAGCAAGAATATTATAGCTCATCTGAAGTCAAGTGTCAAGCTAGAGTTAAGTGACGGAGAAAAACAGGAGTTGGACGAAAGTTTGGGAATGGTGAAAACAATTGAGGAAAAGAAAATACGGAATTTAGGTTTCAAGACACATGCTTTTAACGCTCTAATAAGTTCTAGGCTTAGTTATCACAGAGCAATTCCTGATACAAGAAATGACAGGTAAGTTTGTAGTTCGACATTTTGGACATATTGTGATTCAATCCTGGTTAGTATTTCAGCCCACTTTACACATTCAAATTTCATTAATTTCTTTCTACTTTCATTGCAAATTTGCAGGTAGCTCTTCTATTGAGTACCCATCACAGCTTCCTTCTGCCAGTATCATAATTTGCTTTTATAAGGAGGAACTCCATGTACTACTGAGGACAGTACACAGTGTGCTGGACAGATCAAATACTCGTAACGTGAACGAAATCATTTTGGTGGACGATTTTAGTGATTTAGACTTAGGTAAGTATTAGCTTTACGCAAGCGGAGCTGATTTTTAAATAGACTGGTGATATGTTGGCATCCCTTTTAATTTAGAAAATTTACATGCTCAACTTGAGAATCTGACCAAGAGCGACTTACCGACCAAGATCAGACTGATCAGGACTCCGAAGAGGGAAGGATTGATTCGGTCAAGAATTTTTGGAGCTAGACATGCAACAGGAGACGTGAGTTTGCATTCGTGGTGGTCAATAATTCATGACCAATTTATGACCGCTGAAGATTTTTATTGTTATGTTGTGCAGGTTTTGGTCTTTCTCGACAGTCATGTAGAAGCAAATGTGAATTGGCTGGATCCACTGCTTGCCAGAATTAAAGAATCTGTTCATACCGTTGCTACTCCCATAATTGATATAATAAATGCGGACACATTTGCTTATTCAGCTAGCCCTCTAGTGAAAGGTGGATTGAATTGGGGACTTCACTTTCGATGGGATAATGTCCCCAAAGAAATGCTTGCACATAGGAGATGATTTTGTCAAACCTATTATGTAAGCGTAGTTTGTAATGCGGGGAAAATAATGGATCACTTGTATTATATGAACGAATTCGTTTAGGTCTCCGACAATGGCTGGAGGGCTTTTTGCAATAGATAGAAAATACTTTATAGAACTTGGAGAATACGATCCCGGTATGGATATTTGGGTAAGAGTTTTTGAACTCTGAGTTTTCCAAGTCATCAACAATGAACATTGCAAATTCTAGGAATATGTTGTACATTAATTTTAGGGAGGGGAGAACATTGAGTTGTCGTTCAGGGTAAGTCTAGGCATTTGAGCTTCGACTCTTTTTGTATTTTACAATTGCAAACAAATTTATTGATTAGGTGTGGATGTGTGGCACTGGGCGCATTGAAATCATACCTTGCTCGAGAATTGGGCATGTATTTAGAAGGAGACGGCCGTATGGATCTCCAAATGGAGAGGATACAAGTCTAAAGAACTCCATCAGAGTTGCAGAAGTTTGGATGGATGAGTACAAGGTATGCGCTTATGGTAGTAGGTTTAGGTTATGTCAATTTTTTTTCATGTTTGAGCCAATTGATTGAGTTCAACTGACTCTCTTGAAAATGTAGAAAGAGTTCTACAAAATGAAACCCATCGCTGTGGGGTACCCTTACGGAGATGTTTCAGAAAGAGTAAAGTTACGACAAAGGCTTGGCTGCAAGTCATTCAAATGGTACTTAGACAGCGTCTACCCTCAACTGCTGGTTGAAGGCTCAATGGACGGTAATTCCTCTGGCACTAAAGTCCCAGCAAAACCAAAAGTTGAAATCCGGCCTTGGAACATGCGAAGTCGCAACTACATTAGCAAATTTCAAATAAACCTTGCTGGAACCAAATTATGCGTGGAAAGTGAGCTTTCGGTGATGAGTAAAAATTCGGGATTAGTGCTTGGCATTTGCAACAACTTGAGTAAAAAGCAGGTATGCTGTTGTATGTATGTTTCGTTGAGTTGTAACTAATTTGAACTTGTTGGAATTTCATTGTTACACAAAACAGAAATTTTTCGAGTCCGACAAACACGAGTTGCTTTTGGCAGAGATGCTTTGCCTTGACGCGGGTGAAAACAAACTGAGACTGTCCAAATGTCATGAAATGTATGGGTCACAAGAATGGAAAGTTCCATCCAATGTATGCTTTTAAAAGCAAAAACGTATTTCGTGTCGTAGCGTTAAGGTTTTTCATACATATTTTATTTATTGCTTTAAGGTTGGAGAGGGTCTTCTCATTTATAATATGGCAGCTGGTCTTTGCCTGGGATATTCCGAGAAAGCCAAACAGCCGGAAGTCGGGACAAAACTAACTATGGAAATATGTGCCAAAGACAAAATCTCTCGCAAATTTGAGTTGATGAATTATGCTGCGGTTTGATTAAGCTCCGTTTGGAACGATTTAACGCATGTTTAGCGGGCATCCAATCAAACGGGAAGACAAGCTTGCTTGATGTAGTTTGAAAACCCACATTTGAAGGCAAACACAGTCGCATCGTCCATAAACCTCTAAAAACACTTTCCCGGTTATGTCTTTCTATCGCGCAGCTTAAACTTGTGAGTTCACAAAATGTAAATGTCATAATTTTTATGGGTTTGCTAGTTTTTTATGCTGGGGAATGAAGGAACTCAATTTCAAATCTGAATCTAATTGTGATTGATCTTACAGGCACTTGTGCATAAGACTAACTTGGTTGTGGCGTTATGTGGTAAGCATTTAGACAATGTGCATGCATTTTTAATTTGGAAGTGTCCAAGACTCACTATATCTTATCATCTGATCTGATACTACTTAAAAATAGTATTAAAAGCGTGCATAATTAATCTACTGAACGGTTTTATAGTCGCGGGTCATTAATTAGGAATTATGTCTTCTAATTTATTAAGGAGTTTTGAAACATTTAATTTTGCTCAATTTTTGTTTAGTTTTTAGTGGAACGAGTGCAATCCCGAATTCCTGAAGTATTACATTTTATAACTAAAGTTTAATTATAATTAATTTCTGACTAACTTGGCTCTGAAAATGGTCGTGTGGTTTGTGTTAGTTAACTTGTCTCGTTTTTCCTTAAATGCATTAACTATTAAAGTCGTGTGTATTTCATATCAAAATTGAACATTGTTTATGTGAAAAATTAAATCAAGACTTCTAGATAACCTGAACAATTTAAAAGCAATTTATTTTGTGTTTCCCAAGCTCTTGATTTCTGAACCCTTAAACTTTGACCTATTAGAACAAGGTTTACACATATGAGCTAGTGGCATGAAGACAAACGAATAGGAATGAATTAGTTACAAGTTTAATTCAATTGCATTGAAATACAAATACATTCCTACTCCCACAAACACGATTAAGCAAAATATTTAGGAAGTATATACACCAGGTACTATTCATTTGTAAGCAGGAAGCTCATGTCACTTCCACTGTGGAATTCCTGTGGTTCCTTTCCTCTGCAGAACAAAATCATAATGAGAGCCAGCTTTCAGCATGTTTCCTCAACTATTAATTAATATTGACACGTACTGAGCAAATAGTCGACTATTATAGACTCCACCCAGAGTTGCAGTATTTTCGCGGACGTGTAGGAAAGATCCTGAAAAAATAAATTTATAAATAATCAAATTATATATTTATGTTATAATATAACAATATATTCAATAATGGATTCATGTCAATTACCTTCTCGCATACCAAGAACTGGGGGCATTCCTTCTCGGACCGAATGATACTCACTAATTCGAAATTCACGGGTCTCCTGTCAATATGTTTGTAAGTTTAAATCTTAAATTTGAGAGAAAATTAAAAGTTCATTGACAGTACCCCTTGATGCGTGCTTTCCGGATCGGCATCCAAGTAATGGGCATTTATATTGAAGGGAACCAAAGCCAAAGCATCCAGGGACTGACAATGAACTATCGGCATATCATTGGTGGTGTGAATGGACAATGTGGCCACATTGGATCCTGCGGAACTTCCCATGTAAGGAATTCCATCCTATGAATAAAGAGAAGTAAGGCCACGAAGAAAGTATTGGTTGTATCATCTTAAAATTATGTCTTACATTTAACACACGGTTTCGAATTGGCTCCAAAAGTTTTTTATCTTCCAAGGTTTTTAGCAAATGGAAAGTGTTTCCACCCCCAATGAAAATCCCCTGAGCTATTACAAATAGCGAATATTTTAGCCAAGCAGACACTACCTTCACATTAACATACGTGTGCGATAAACCACCCAATTCCTTTACCTTTATTTACAGCTTCGATGGGATCAGCAAATTCGTTGAGTCCAACTATTTTGAATCCTGAAACCAATTAAGCCGATGTTCAGATACTGATTTCCTACCTACCTACCTAAAGATTTCAGTTTGCTCGGAGCAAATGCAAATACTTTGCAGTAACATATCATGTCCATACCCCATTTCCCCATCTCGTCACGAACTTTCTGTGTGTAGGCATCTTGACCTTTCGGAGTTGCGTAAGGCACGAACAGAATTTCCTTCACCGCGTTATTTCTGTAGGGGAAGACATAAATTCAAATGTTAACAAATTTGCTCTTGTGCTTCAGGTAACGTTTGCTTTGAGCTCCATGCAAATTGCACGGAATTCCAACAATTATACCGTGATTGAAGAGTTCAACACTGCTCATGTTAACCAGGGTCAGTTGTAGGTTCAAGGGATCA
>JAAXYW010001865.1:0-18468 GCA_036851895.1 Orthonychiurus folsomi
ACAAAAGCGACGACCCAAATTAGATAAAGCGCCTTACCATTTTCTCCATCATTTTTTTTCCCATCAAAATAAAAAAGCGTACGCGTACCTAGACGCGTACAACGACGACACGCGGCCGCCATTGCAAGGTGCGGTGTGGTGAAGCTGTGAAGGCAAGATAGGATTGTTTCCGAAATTCCTGTGGTGGGAGAGACGGGGCAGGCATTTTATTATTTTTGTGTTGTTTACGGAACGCCTGTGAAGGAGTTGGCACGGTTGACTGGCCATTGTTTGACTTTTACAACCGAAAGACACGCGAACACCCTCGCTTTCTCCGGACAACTTTCCTTACCTTTCCCTGTCTTCTCTCAACCATGCAAATCTTCACCATCATCCAAGCAAACTCTGTCTCAAAAGGAGATAGAGCAAAGGAAGGAGTAAGTGCCGTTGAGCAAGTGAGCAAATGCCGCGCTGCACATGTCATGGATCTCAGGGAAAATAAGTAGATTAAAAATCGTAAAACAAAAGAAGTTTACCGGCTGCTTAACATTATTGGTTGGCTTACCCTAAGGGATAAGAGCATTAAGCTTCGCACTTTTCTTGCACCGTGACTTTGTCATACATGTAACTGATTTCATTCCATTGTATATTTTATTTTATTTCTTAAGAAACTGTAAAACAAAATGTTTTGCAAAAAGGACCGCACAGCATTTTGCTGGTTTGCCCAATCTTGCTGGTACAAGTAACAGTGCCAATCTTACGGTTACGCCGACCGCTATTTAATTTGGACAAATGTGTCTGATATTCATGCATAGTTTATATGTGTTCTAAAATACAGTTCACTGCATATGTATATTAAAGTTGAATAACCGTTATACTTGTTATCTAGTCTTATACATTGGCAGTGCTGTTAGATGTATAGGATGTGTAATCTCATCTAAATAGAAATGCTGGAATTCTGGCTAAGCCTTTGTAATAGCCTTCACAACCATCAATGACAATTAATTAATGCCTTGGAGTAAATTAACCCAAGTTTGTAACATCTATTCTAGGCTATATAGAGCAATGCTATTATTAAATTTCATGAAATTTGAAAAAAAAACACCTGGCATGAAAAATACAGTATCAACTGTTAAATATCTACTCCACGCTTGAAAATATTGACCGATTCTTTAGTAAAAATAACTTATTCTACACATGAAGCCCAATATCATTTTGGTGTCACCTTGGATCAAATAAATCTTAACCGTTTCCAGTCCAGGACTCAGATTTCTCCAAATCAAAATTCAAATCCACATCTTTTCTCCTCATTTGGATTTAGCTAACCGTCAACACCGCGGACTTTTTGAAACAAAGCAATGAGAATCCAAATGTTCCTTAAGTTCAGCTGTCAAATGCACAGTTGAAGAAAATCAAATGGAAGATTTAAGTTTGAGCCAGTTGGAAGTCCGAGCTCAGCATGAGAAAACTTTCTTTGTTCTTCCGTTAAGATAAGAATGAGAGAAATTTCCTTGTTGGGGCGAAGGACTGGGGTTGTCCTGTGCAGGGAAAGACAATGGAAAAGCAATGTCCCGGGTAGTAGTGTAGCTTTCGTGCTTGGTTCCAGTTAAAAGTGAGGATGGATTTCCAGGAATTCCCCAGTCCAGTCCTACCGTTGAGAGAGGGAACAGAATTTCCACATCTCAAAAGCTGCCAGTTTCTGCTGGGAAAAGCTCAGTAGGTGGGAGAGCACCGCCGTGAACACACTCAACTTTCTGCCACCTCCAGCAACTAAAACTAAACTTACTTACAAATTTTCCCATTTAACAAACAGAACCAGAACGTGAAGTGGACAAATTACACCAACAAAACAATACACATATTTCCTAGGTGCGATAAATAACATTAGCTCTGTGGAACCGCGTACATGACTCCAATATCCAATTACAACATTCAGCACTCAAGAAAGCAATTTCTTTCCCTCGCCTGTTAGTTCTCCCATTAAATCATACGCCGAGAATTGGTGGAAGAACTAGGTTTCCAGAAGCAAAAAAAAATTTCTATTCAGACACAGACGACACAAACTTCATCATGAAAATGAACTCTGCAGCAATTTTTCTTCTTTTCCTCTCCACAGGTGCGTATCTCTTACACAAATTACTTATTCAATTTACTACCTTATCCGAATGCCCCTATTTCCAATTTCTTAATTTCCTCTGGTTATTGTACTTCCCGTATTTGTACCAGACATTGTCAACTTTGCGGCGCGCAGTTGACATTGCTAAATTAGGTAATGTCATGCATTGAGTTTACGCGTATTTTTTGGTAAGTAATAATGTGAACTTAAGCTATAAATATCCATGTGTGTGCTGTAATGGCCGTACCACAACCTTGAACTATGATCTCATTTATCCTTTCATCATTCCTTTAGTTCAATCCTTGAACTGTGTTATTCAAATTGGCTCGCAGAAGTTTTTGCATGTTTTTATCTCTTATTACATAAAGCGAAAGTTTGATCCCATTGCTATTTATAGTTTGAGCCAATTAAATGTTAAGAAAAATAAAGTTACGACATTGTTGGCTCTTGAAAACTGAATTGGCATCATGCAGACCCTGTGTATAGCCATAACCTGGGTATCAGGATTCTGTTCTGCTATGGAATCTTTCCATCAGTGCAGCATTTCGTTTATGCATGATTGAAACACACGAAGGAGCATTCCAGCTTTACGTGCGTGTATGGAATAGGGATTCCAACTTGGCATTGGGTTGAAACGAGCACTGGTGGAGCAAAAATTGGAAATGTAAAATTGGATCTTGTTCTAAAAGTGTTCCTACCCTGTCGATCTCAGCCTGTATTTTGAATAAGCCGAAGCCAACCAGATTTACTTCAAATTCACTGAATAAAATTTTGGCTCCACTTGACTAGCTTTCACACAAGGAATTCTAGAGTTTCAAAAATTCATTTTTCCGCCTTTCCCTTCAAAACTCCATTGTATTTTCCCCTTACTTTGAAACGATGCAATGGAAAAAACAAGAAAGTTAAGCGGATTTCTTGAAACTACATAGTGGAAGTTAAACCACATCAATAAATTAGTTGGGCTTCCATCGGAAAGGAATTCAATTCAACTTCATTCTAGGGAAATGGCAGCCTTGTTGCGTGTGCTACGAGTGACATTTCTTTTAATACCAAAGACCAAGGTCGCCTTTTCTTTGTAGAGCTTTCCAAACACAAAAGTAAGCAGAACTCATGGGGAGCCTTTAATTCCCACAAAACGTTTCCCATTCTCCGTTGAGTAAAATTGAACTAGGATTTCTCCAGGACATCACAATTGACTTCGATGACTAGTCTGAATAAATCAGGCACTATTATTGACTAAATAACTATCCAGTCACTGGCACAGGAAGACAATAAACAATTACGAATTAAAATTTTTGCAAGTCTAATTTTTACAAGTCAGTCCTAGTATTGGCTGTTGACTATAAAGTTAACATTATTTTTGGGCTCTATTTATTTTGTAGTTTGATTTGCTCTTTCTTTTAATAAGACTTTGTCAACGACAATATTTAGGCTTGACTTTCATTATATAGCCAAAAGTAGCAGTGTACCCCGTTGTCTGTTGTTACATCGCATGTAATAACAAGTAGAAACAGAAAAGAAGAAAATCTGGACTGAAGGATGTTGTCAGCTGCTATGAATATTTGAACATTGAGATGGTTGCTGAGAGGGCGGACTTTGTATCCCTGAAGGCATTAATGCATTCAAAATTAAATTTTTATTCAAACAGTGGAGAGAAACGCGTGCTAGAGAGCATCTTTTCAGCTTGACAATTTAAAAATTAATGATTACCTTCTGTTCTGTTCTTGTAAACATTTTGTAAAAGTTGAAATACACAGTAGTTAGAACTAAAAAACTGAATCCTCTCCAAAACGGTACAAATAAACTCACTTGCCAACCAAATAATGGTTTTCCAGTGCTACAAATTTCTTGAATCTTCTGAAAAATGTTCAATTGAATCTAATCTTCTTACCAGAGACAATAGACTAAATCCACAAGAATTGCAATCACCATTGTTAATTACTTCCTTTTGAAAATAAGCTGCTGTCATTATCATGAGTTCACCCTGTCGACACTTTCTCATAATGAACCTTTGTTTGATTGATTGCCCCCACAAAATTTGAAACTAATTCTGGACCCCTGCCGAGTACAAAATACACATGTCAAAAGTCCAGAACAAATTTCCTTGAAAGCCTGCATGTTGGGGTGACAGACCGGGGGCTTCTCTGGTTCATACTTCGTAAGGGGTTGAGACTCAAATATAAATTTGTGACAAATTGTAGAAAAGTTGTTAGCCACAAGCCCACGTGCGTGTACATGTGGGGGAACCCACCCCGGATACCCATCGGCGTATTTACTCAGTGCCAAAAAATGTTAATTTCCTTTGCGTGTTTCCCTCACGCGAAATGTGTGCGTGACAAAGGACAATAAACTCCGGCCGCCAAGTCTCAAAGTGTTTGGTTCCCCGCCCCATCATCAACTTTTTCCTAATTCCCACAAGGGAAATCAGTAATTTACTCCGTCCCAAGGCAAGGCTCGTCCCGTATTCAAATTTCCTTCTTTGATAAAATTTGAAGCTTCGCGCACCAAACTTTCTCTGTACGCACGTCCGGCGTCGCGTCTCGTCGCATCACATCGCGTATTTTTGAGTCCTACAATTTCCCAAGATGAATTTTTTCCCCGTCTCATGTTGAGAAGAGATGATTAAGTTACTGGGAAAGTTGTTTTCGAAGAAAGTGTCTCGTCCCCCGACTTCCACGTGGACGTGGACGTGGACATGGGACAGACGTAGATCTATTAATCTCCGTTATTCTATTAAAACTTTTGCCACAAGTTGACATGTTTTACACATAATGGGTTGAGGTGACGAGAAGGGTACGTAGCAAAAGATGCTAAGGGCTCGCTTCCACTCCTCAAATATCAAAGACAGATATTCCCTGGAGTGGATCTTGGTGGAGTTGCTCAAGGAGCTCAGTTTCCCTTCCCCGCCTGAGTAGTCTGTTGACTTTCTCCTCTACTCTTCCGTCCACTAAATCCATGGGGGACCTCTCATCAATGGTGTCAAGTCACTTTCCCAACTGCGTCATTTTGACGACTGGCTATTTACGCAATCCAATGCAAGCCAGAAGGAATTCCACAATCCATTGTTCCACCGCGGCCTCACTTGGCTGAGGAAAACAGCTTTGTAATCTCCGCTTTCTCCTGCAATGCTGCGTCATACGGAAATGGCGGGAGGTGACTTTGAATTTGAAATGTTGTGCGTGGCTTGCTTACGTACGCACTTATCTATGACAGACAATTGACAATTAAAATGAATAAGGTAATTGTAAGGACGCACGGAATCATGGATGTATGCTCCATGTGTGGTGAAATGGAAATGAAAATCCACTAAAGCAATCGCATCATCTGGGGTCTCCTTTCTCCATGCTTTCTCCATTAAGAGGACCGAGAGATGAGAAATGAGCCCTAGGCCAGATTTGTACGTGCATTAGCTGAGTGCATCAGTTTTCATGAAAACCCGCTTCATCCATACGAGTGAAAATAATGGAAGAGATTACACGGGACAGATTTCAAGCAACCACCCACACACACACACACCACATCCTGCCTCTCAGACATGCGAAACCGCATCAATGCAAAAGGTGTCACGTGGTTGTCGTTGTCATTGTCTTCAATTTGTTGCCTAAAAAAGGTAAATGGATCCACGACCACGACGTCCTCATCATTTACAGTTGTGCCGTACCATGGAATACAATACAAGGACGGCAGTTATAAATCTCTCTTTTGATGTTGGATTTAGGAATTGACTCCGGATTTTAAAGATGTGCGGACTTGAATCGAGGAAAGTCAGTTCGTGTCCACTCAGGCACAAAATCCGTGCCTTTCCTCCACTCGACTGGGAAACAAGTCCCAATCAACTACTTGAACTTGTTCTATTTATAGGGTAGGGTAAAATGGAGGAAAGCAGACTGACCAAACTCATCCGTCGCTGCTTGGACGTGACGTGATGTGACATGTCCTCAAAATTTGTATGCTCGACCAGGATATTCTAGACCGTTAGAAAAATCCTTACCTATTGTACTTGTATGTTGGAAAGGGGAAGGACAATGTGGGTCCACCTTGTGGGGAATGGAAGATATTCACAATGGATGGGTACTCAGGGAGGATTCGGAAGGAAGAGGAGGGATAATAAATCTTGGAGTTGAATTGAATCTCAAAGTGAAATAAACCCTTCACAATTGTTGAATGTGAGATTTCTCCGCTCTCAGTTTCTTTTTTTTTATTATTATTGCCTCCCATGCATGCATGTGGATTGGAGCTGTGGGAAACGTTGCCGCTGTCAGTTCTTTTCATGAAGATCCGAACATCTTTTCAAATACCAAAGCGCTTCAAGCACTACTTTCCTCTCCAATGTACAGTAAAATCAAAACAAACGGTTGCAACAATTTTAAACTTTCTCCCAAAATTTTACACTGCAAATCAAATTTTCTTTTAGAAACTACAACGTAAAGTAAAAGTAATCAACGCTTTCAAGTTCTGAGTGATTTTAAGATGAGAATAGGGTAGAATTCAAGGGAGTTGACAGGGAATCCTTCTTGGAAGCTTTCCTTTCCAAGAACAGGTATTGTCTTTACCTGAGAACACAAAAGATACAAAANCAAAAGATACAAAAGTTGTACTGGGGCGGGGAGGAAGAATGGGAATGGCTCGACTTGGATTTCCTTTGTACCTTTTGAAAAATGGATTTCTATTTCCATTTCCTTCCACTTTCCTCAGCTACTTTCCTCAGCAACATTCATTAGTCCTCCTTCTGCGAAGACAGCTTCATTAGTCTGAAGGCAGGGGCGGGGGAAAGGAAGCTAATTACAAAACTAAAATTGACTGACGTCACTCACTCACCCTCCCCACTCACCCACCACTTTTTCAAACTAAAACATACAAGTCGGGCCCCGGTGAAAGTGGATTTTTTTAATTTTGCCAAATTCTAGTATCCAACTGGATCCACTAATGCAAACGCGGATTTGAGTCGGAGTTTTAATTTCCAATGGCAATATGCATTTAATTCCCGTGGATTTATTTCTAGCAGTTCTTCTACGCATACGTTACACACGCGTACGTTCGGATTACACGACCCCATCTGCCGCAAATTAAATCAGTCTACCCGAGTCACTCGGGAGTCAACATTTGCATCCCATGCTAATTTGTAACGTGGTTTTGATATATATGTATGTTGTATTTTGGAGTTGGGCAGGATGTCCCGTCCCATCCACATCCCCGCCGGTCCGGTCTACATTATTTTCATCAATTGTCGGATCCCCCGAAGGGGATTTTGGCAAGGTTCACTCGGCAAATGGTACATTGGTGCCTCATTTGCATATTATGTGTGTTTCCGGGCCTGGAGTGGAATCTGCAATCGCACTGGACTGGAATCCCAAACAAAGAAGTTTTCCTCTGGGGAATTCCATGCATGGCAATGCGAGATTTAATTTTTGAAAAGCAAAAGTAGAGCTGGTTTTTTCCGGGCTGCTCCCATTCCATTTGAATCTGAACTGTGTTTCTTTTTCTCCCGCCCCCGTCCTTCAAATGGGGGCACATGGACAGGGTAAATTCTCCGGAGTCAGATCCTGAGTATCTGCAAAACATTTGAGCACACAGAATCCTCGTGGTTTGGGAAAGTTAATTGCACGCATAGTCATAGGGCCCAATTAACCCTTGCCCTAATTGAAATTTCTGGCTATGTTTTGATTTGCATTCTAAATTGCCAACTAATTAGATGGAGAGCTAGCAACTTTTTATTCTAAAACAAATACTAAATCCCCACCTTGCTTTCCTCTAATTGGTTTGTTTAGGGAAATTAGTTTGACTGATTACGCGTTAAAACAAAGAACGGAAATTAATTGGAATTGTATTCATGGCGGATCACATTACATAATTTTTGACGGTTTCTAGGTATTTCAACATGCATTTCCCCAACATTTGATGACTGCTAAAAGTAGAACATAGAACGGAATTAATTGGATTCCCATTTCTAAATAATTGCCTGATACTTGACACATGAGTTTTGACATTATTTTTTGTACATAATACCAGGCAATTCGGCTTTGCAAAATTGCTTATAAATACCACTGTCAAGAAAGGAAATTGACACCTGAAAAGCCAATCCAACATCAGGAACTTACGTGCATAGATTAATTTAATGCACAAATTATATGATGCCCTAATCACCTTTTTCACAGCCTGTAGTTTACATAATCATGAGGGCAACGACACTTGTCTCCCCTCCAGTTAAAAGCAGGGCTAAACAAGACGAAGACGACAGTTTAAACACGTAGCAGGTGCATGAATCCATGGATGGAAAACTTGTTTCTCAGTTCTAAATTATTAATTGACAAAACCACGTACCCGGGTCCTGGATACAACCCTGGGAAAGTTTCAGTGCCTGTCCCACAACCGTAGCTCCAGTACTAGTAAAAGTCCGGGAAATACAAATTTGTATTTTGAAGGAAAGAGTCGAACTTGGATATGAAAAAGACACTGAATCATTTATGTGGGTAAATAATTGAATAGCACATTGACTGCTGCTCCGTTGATTCACAAATCATCCTTGGAAGACGAATTGAGTTTTTGTGGCTCTGACGTCCGGCCACCTCCCGCCCCGAAATCCCATTACCTCCTCGCATTCAATATCTCTGCATTTTATTTTGATTTATACATTGTTTTTTTCCCTGTTTCTCTTGTACCTTGAAACAAGGAACGTCTCACTCTCACCGCCTGGTGTGACGGGGAACTCAGTTTTTTAGCATGTTTGATAATAGGAACAGCATGGGCTACGGGTTTAGTTATTTTCCAAGTTACTATTATGTGGCCCACACACGAAAGGCACTCTTCGGAGTTACTCACCCCGGGATGGGAATGGGGTCGGAGGGTTTCAATTGGGAAGTAATTGGCTCCAGGAATCCAATCTCCAACTTCCTACTCTTCCCCACATCCACTTCTCTATTCCCTTTGTAAAATCCAGACCAGGCCTTCAAAATTTGTAGCAGGCCCCGCGCGACGAACCATATGGCTCTACTTTCCCAAACCAAAACCTTTTTCTCTTCAAGATTTTATTGAGAAAGTTTTCTGCCCGTGTGGTACGGGTGGGGATACTTTCTCCTGCAGATGAAGACTTTCACCGTCTGGAGAAAGCACTGGTCCAGGCCACCACCCACAATAGCCATCAGGTCATCCCACGAAAAACTTGGTCTGCGACTTGGTTGGAGTCAGAAATTATTCTATGGGTGGGAAGAGGTCAAGAGGTCAAAGGTTTTTCAGAAGGTCGTAGTAGTGCACAGCTTGTGATTTTACTTACTGTCACTATTATCTGGAAAGCATTGGGACTATATAGAGCTATCTTCAAATATGCAAAAATCCAAATGTGAATTTAAGTATTTACGAGAGCTTTGAACGAGTGGAGTTTACGATGAAAATTTAGCACGTGCCAATCGAGGAGTTGAGATGTTTTCCACTCCAAAAAACCCACTCAAGCGAAGGATGCACTTGAGCTAATCACTGGAAGGAGGAGGAGGTCCTTTATTCTTTTGACGTGTTTGACAGCTGTCAAAAACTGGAGTACTCGCTCCACGCAGACTACGCAGTATAACGCAACTCAATGCCGTACAACTGGAAGCTACGTACGCACAGTTCATCAAAACCCACCCTAATTCAATTCCCGTCCATCGTCATCAGGAAATCCTATTAGGTAGCTGTGACCGGACTCTAAGCGGGTATTTTGTATGTATTATTTGTTAATACGTTGTAAGGTAGTAGGTAGAACACTGGAAGGAAGGGGAAGGGGAATTTGGAAGATTTTTTTGAGGGAAAGCCAAAAGGAATGCTTTGAAATGAAAGGGAAAGTTCTACCTTTTGATTCCCATTCCATTCCTTCTCATAATAATGTCTTCACCCTTCCCTCTCTTTCCTTTTCATTCCCCGTGCCCAAGGGATCTCTCCCATTAAATTCCTTCACGGGAGGAAGATTTATGACTGACGACTTTGAATCATTTTCTCCGTGTATCAAATTGTGGGCTGAGATCCTCCAACTATTTACACATGCGCAGAGACCGTGTCTGTGGTACTTTTAATTACGATTTGTACCTGCTTTGTTGTAAATCCAATCTAGAAAGCATGAGTCAATACAAAATGCTTTCGATTTTTGGTGCAACCGCGGGGGACATTGAGCAATGCAATGCATGTCGTGGTTAGATTAGGTTACGGCGAAGTTAGACTTGGGAAGAAAAAACATTTTGAAAGAATTCCACTTCAAGCGGAGTCAGCCGTCGTTTTCCTTCCCCGGAAATTCGGATGTGAAGGAAGGGCATGGTTTGAATGTTTGGAATTCCTTTTAAACTTTCCGCCCCGATTTCCCGGCTTTTCTTCGGCCGGAGGGACATTGTGTGATGAGGGAAACGCGGCTCCTGGCTCCGTCCTTCCATTCACACATCGATATCAATTCCAACCTTCAACTTAAGGATCGCCATTTCTACTACGATCCCGTTTCCCTCCATCCCCGTCATTCCGCACCCAATTTATGCTCCCCTGATTTATTTTCTATTACCTAGGATCCCCCAAAACGGGGAGAGGAGTGAGTCGGTGAAAGTTTTATCCCCGTGGAAAATATCCTGTGGAAAAACCTGCGTTTTCACTTTCAAGGAGAAAGTCTACGTTACGTTTCCCTTGTAGTTCGGATTGAAGCTCGTATGTCGTCCAATTGACGGAAACCCCTTACGAAGAGGAGCCATGCATACAAAACTAACAAGGGGAGCTGACCCACTTAGGATCCCCTAAGATAATAAAGACTTCCAGGCATTTCCGCAAATTTTCCTTGTTACTCACAAAAATTGAGGGATTGAAATGTTTTGGCGGGGGAAATCCATTCCCCGTAAAATTACTAGCTTGCGTCTGCAATGCACCGGAAGGCCTGGTGTGCTTTGCCATGTCATGCCATGCAAATGGCCCCATTGTTTGCAAGCGGAAAGGATTTTGATTTGCGAATTTTGGCAAATTGGATAATCCCAAGAAAAACAAGAGCCTAGACAAATAGAGTCTGTCGAGCGAAGCCGCGGGTTCGTTTAAAATTAGTTCTTTTCGTCGTAAGACATTGCAATATTTTGCATGATTTCCTAGCCTCCAGCCCACACCAATAAAAGCAAAGAAGAAACGCTTGGCAGGAAATGGAACGGAACGGGCCAGGCAGCAGCCGAATTGTAATCAATTTTCATTTTGACTTGAGCTGACAGGGAAAAGCGTCAAAAACGAAGAAAGATCCTCCATTGTTCTTTAATAACGTTTCCCTCCCTGACCATTTTCACTGTGGAGAAAGCACGTACATGAGTATGCAATAGTATAGTGGCATTTAAGACTATTTCCTTCAATCAAATTTGACATCTTTATTGTGTCCCGACTTTCTCTTTACCACACCCTTCCACCCAGCCTATTTTAGCTGGGGAATTCAGGTGAATCTGGAATTGGAATCCGTTTTGTATTTTGTCTGTGAATTTATGAGACAATAACGGATGGGAAAGTACGATACTGCACGGCATACACAGAGGTAGGATTTTCAAATTTCTTTATTTGAATTCACATCCCGCCGCTGGCAATACGTTGCGTTGGCGTTGAAATCTAATCCCCGGTAAAGAATATCTCTTGTGTAATTTTCACTTATTCCTTCACGACTTTCCCACCCCCCCCCCCCCCCCGGCAATGAAGTGGATGCTAAGTCCTCCATTCGGTCAAGATGCCATTTGTCGTCATTTTTCCCATCCTCCTAGTTGCCAAAAATAATTTCCTCAATTAAAAACGGGATCAGCAAACTCCGCACGTAGGATGACGTGGACGACGTGACACGACACTCAGACTGCAACGGGACTAACAATTTGCGAATACGACTGCAAAGAGAAATGTAACATTTGACTCCTAGTTTCCCTGGATTTGACGTGCCAACTTTGGCATTTGCGAGTCAGAGGAGTTTACGGGGGGAGCCAATAAACGGGTCAGGATGCCCACTTTATACAATCCCTTCTGAACGACACTCCAAAATCCCTTCGTCCACCAAGGCTGCTGGAAAGGGACGGAGAAAGTTTCTTAATTAGTTGGAAGGAAGGAAAACCCTTACAGCCGCGCGTCCGTCCGTTTGGTCCACGTACGTACAACGCGTACGTACGGGAGCCTGCACAGCCGTAGCCATACAATCTATGTAATATTTGAGGCCTGGCCCGCCCCAGCTTCACCGCACCCAATTATTTTTGTGCCTTTGGTTTTATTAATTACGCGAGGAAAGGGATGCCATGGGAAAGGCCGGACCGGGCCAGGTTTTACACCAAGTCACTTTATTACAGGACCGGGAAAGGGAAAGGAAACTATTTTAAATTACGGCGGGAAGGATACAGAATTATGTAAATGAGGAGGGAGCTCAACCTGGCTAAACTTTGGCGTCGAACATAAATTTTGGCTGAAGTTATTAATTCTAACTGTAAATGCTGGCTTGCTGCCTGTTTCATATAATCCGCAGTGCAATGCGAGGTTTTTAGGATTTCTTTCATAATTTGGAAGATGAAAATGCCCAAATTAAGAAATGTGGTCAATTTGTACACACGTTGTGCAGTGTTCAGTAGGTGGGATGCACTTTAGCCGTCGCTTCATAATCCCTACCCCGGCGAGCTTAGCCTAGGGGTTTGTAATTTGTGCTTACTTTGTGCGGTAAATTTAATGTTTGGATATCATAAAATCCCTTCGGTGTGAACCAGGATATTTTAAATTCAATTAGTGGCGAGGAAAACTCGGGGGTTCAAAACTCGGAAACATAAATTTTGGCTGAAGTTATTAATTCTAACTGTAAATGCTGGCTTGCTGCCTGTTTCATATAATCCGCAGTGCAATGCGAGGTTTTTAGGATTTCTTTCATAATTTGGGAGATGAAAATGCCCAAATTAAAAAATGTGGTCAATTTGTACACACCTTGTGCACTGTTCAGAGGTGGCATACACTTTAGCCGTCGCTTCATAATCCCTACCCCGGCGAGCTTAGCCTAGGGGTTTGTAATTTATGCTTACTTTGTGCGGTAAATTTAATGTTTGGATATCATAAAATCCCTTCGGTGTGAACCAGGATATTTTAAATTCAATTAGTGGCGAGGAAAACTCGGGGGTTCAAAACTCGGAGCCGAGTCGCTTCTTGCTTGGAGAAAGCCAACTTTCTTCTTAATCCGAGCACGGCGAAGAAAGGCATAGTCTGGTCTTCCGTGTATGTACCTATGTGTTTTTGGTTAAACTCATTCGAAGGAGCCCAGTACCTTGAGACGGTGAAACTGATTAAGCGCTCCTCCTGTACCCCTACAACACGATTCCTAGCTCAGGGAAAGAAACTCAAATGAAATCGATGCGGATGGGAACGGAGCATTTGGCGAAAATCCGCTGTAGCCGACCTCCTCCGTCACACAGAAACCAATCTGTCCATTTTAAGAATAATTTCCATTCACCTCCGCCCAAGCCATGGCCAAGCCATGGCCTCACCTGATCCCCCTGGGAATCGGAGTGTTGCCAACCTTCGGGTTACGTTTACGTTTTCCTTTTGACTTTCCCGCCATTGCGATGCAAATGCAATCCAATGGCCAACGTACTGGGGTGAGTTTTAGCTTAACGGGAAAACCACATGGTGGGTTCACAGTCAACAATATCAAGTCGTCATTCATCTGCAAATACAATTTGGAGATTTCCCACTGGAAAGTTTTGGGGTGGAGAGAATCTATTTTTGTACGATTTCCACCAAAATGGTTTATTTAGTAGACTGCAGGTTGGGAGGGGGGGTTCAAAATACAAATGAGGTATTTCAAGTAGGTATTAAGAATTATATGACATCTGCAATAAAAAAGGTATTTATTTGTTGTGTTTTTAGAAAAGTGTTACGGATTTTGAAACTAACTCGACGAGAGTTTTACTTGTAATTTTCAAGCTGCTTTCTCCGCTTTACAGCCATTGATTTTTGGGGGAGCGAATTTCTATTGATTCGTAAACATTAACGACTTTCAATTTTGTATTTGGATGAAACCCAATATTTAAAATCCATGGATTCTGTACTTTGGTGAAATTCAGTATGGTATTTTCTTGCCAATATTCTATGTATTTTGCTGTAATCTTGTGAAAACCTTCAAAATCCCTTCTTGGAAAATGTCAATGCAGGTCCTGGAACGGGGCTCTTTCTGTTCATGTAATTGCACACATGCAAACTTAAAGTACTGAATTACACATTGGATCCAGACTGTGAATTCGTTCCCCTCCTTCCTTCCCCTCGGGAAGTCAAAGAAATTCCCATCAAAAGAAAACCTGGGACATTTCACTAACGACCTCCGCTCCGTTTTCCAAATGCTTTTCCGTCGTCCATCCCGCGCCTCGCCGTAGAGACTTTCACCAAAGAACTCCTCAGGATCCAAATTCAGACACATGCAAAAAATGGAACAGAGAAAATGACTGGATATTGATCTTGGAGACAAGGAAGGGGATCTTGTGGGAACCGTTACCCAACCACATGCAAATTTGAATTCCGCCTGCTCTTTGACTCTCCTTTCACAATTCCTCCGTCCGTAAATCCCTTGTGACTTTATACTCCATTCGAGAAGGACACAAAAATGCTACGCTCCTTTTAAATTTTCTGGAAATATTGTACTCGGCGTCGTCGGCGTGTGTGATTTTGATTGATTCCGGCGGAGGCGGCCGCCGTACGCCTCACCGTACGTGTTGGTTTCGGGTTGAGGCTGGCTACGTCACTTACTTTTTCCGCCGTTTCCAACTCAAAACTCATTATCAAGCTTGTCATTCACATTTCAAGACACTTTTATGGGCCAAGACACCCATTCCATTGCATGGGATTCAAGATCCAGGGAAAAATGGGAATTGTATCTATTTAAAGTGGTGAAAGTGGTAATGGGGCCCATAGGTGTATTTTCTTTTCCATTTCATTTGAATTCATCAAAGGAGAGTATCCAGCCAGGCTAAGCTCCTCCCCTTTCACTCAAATTTATGGTATTGCATTGGATTGCATCTTCGCCCTTCAGCCTAGCACACGCCAAGCGAGCAGGAGCTTTCTTGGCCCTGAGTACGTCATAAATTTTTAACAGCCAGACTTTCTCCGGCTTTCTAATTCCCATAAAATTCAAAAGCCAGCACCTCACCATTTCCAGCTTTTAAAAAGACCATACACGCCAAGCGAGCAGTAGCTTTCTTGGCCCTGAGTACGTCATAAATTTTTAACAGCCAGACTTTCTCCGGCTTTCTAATTCCCATAAAATTCAAAAGCCAGCACCTCACCATTTCCAGCTTTTAAAAAGACCATGCAGAGTTTGCAAAAAACCGGCCACTGCCACCGGGTCGGCGGGAAAGGAGAAGGAGATTAAAATTACTGCCTGCTCTCCCTTTTCTCTCCACAATTGGTCGGCAATTAACGTTTCAGGGCGACGGGTCACGCTCTCCACGTCATGGAAGACTGGGACATCCTAATTGGAAATGTGGGCGGAGCTTCCGTTCTCTCCATTATTCAGCGCCAATTGGCGCGAAGCCTTCAAAATAAAGTTCAGTTCCGTTTCCCGCACAAATTGTCACTTGTGGAAAAGTGTCACCCTTTGTCCTGGGAGCCACATGTGCAAATGTAAGTTTAGAATGCCAATCAACGTCAGCCTGGGTCACCCACCCTTGAAAACCGGGGAGGAAAGCACATGCTGAGTACATATCGCGGCCGGAAAACTCAATTTGGGAATGACAGGGGGCATCCTTTGTCCTGGCTGTGACCAAGGCAAGGTCAAGTGACATTCAATTTTATTATCATGCCAAGCTGAGCTGTGCATTCGTAGTATGCTACACAAAATGACCTCCCATGGACTCCCGTGCAAAAAGAAATCAATGGAAAATTCCCTGGCTATTTCCTTCCTTCCTGGGTGGGTGAAAGTCAAGGTGAAATGTGCTCGTGTGGATGTACATGTGTTTTTGGGCCACAATTTGCTTTCTATTCAAATGCCATTGGAGGGAATGGAATTCCATTGGATTTGGAAGGAATAAAAAAGGAAAAGATACGTTCGCATTTGAGTGAAAACTCCATTGGAAATATTTCCCACTTAGATTCTCGGAAATGCGATAAGGGCGGATGCCGTGCCCGACACGCATTACGGACCCGGGGAACATTACACATGAAAAATTGGAAGCTCATTTTCTCCAAAGATCCACATATCACACGCTTCGTCCCTCATTTATTTCCCTATGAAATTTTCTCCCTGGAAATCCCAGCCTTTCCTTTGAGTTGAATTAAATTCGGATTCTTCCTCAATAAAAACAAGTCGGGGTCGTAATTCATTTTCTTAGAGTTTAAGTTAATTAAAAGGAAACAAACAAAGGCGGAATTGAATTCACAGCACAGATTAAGCACAGGACAGCACAGCCCTGGTCGTCATTTGGTGCATTACAATCCCGCGCGGAAATTGAATTGGAATTTAGGCGCGAATGGAAATCCCAGCCTTTCCTTTGAGTTGAATTAAATTCGGATTCTTCCTCAATAAAAACAAGTCGGGGCCGTAATTCAATTTCTTAGAGTTTAAGTTAATTAAAAGAAAACAAACAAAGGCGGAATTGAATTCACAGCACAGATTAAGCACAGAACAGCACAGCCCTGGTCGTCATTTGGTGCATTACAATCCCGCGCGGAAATTGAATTGGAATTTAGGCGCGACGGGACGCGTCGGAACTCGACGCAGCTGGCAGGCGGAGCGACAGATGCTGGATTTGACATTTTTGAATGTGGCACGGCGCGAACGGGTCACATTCCCACATAAAAGCCATTAAGACAAACCTATTCAATTTCATTCCTTTCCCCCTCATCTGCGTTTGACTACCGTTATCGCTTCTCCCGAGCCATACTTTCTCCCGGGTAACTGTAATAATAATTCCCATGAGCATTTATGAGGGGAAAGTTTAAGATGGTGTACTATTGCAGCCGGTCCTCCATTGGAAATAATGCGATCCCATTTCCCATACTGTTGTATGCATTGCGTTTGCTTCGCAGTCCGCAAAAATATGAAGTACGACGGAAGCATATGGAGTCGGGCGAGTTATTTGCTGTTATTTGAACCCCGGACTGTGAGATATGAATATTAATACGGATCATTTGTTTTCTTTGCATTTCCAGTCGCCGTCGGAGTCGTGGATTCCCTCAAATGCTACAAATGTGGATTCTTTGTCCCCACCTCTGTGACCCGCTGCCAAAACCTGACCGGAAACCACTTAGAAACTTGTCCCCATAAATACTGCTCCAAATACGTCGGGCTCTCCGCCTTCGTTTATGGCTGTGAGGATGATTGTCATGAGAGAAGTAAGTATTCGTCTGTTTTTTCAAGTTTATATTTGGCGCGTTTTTGAATGCTTGTGAATTTTCCGATATTTCAATTTTTTGTAGTCAGAAAAGAAAAGTCTAGCCTTCCAGGCAGTTGTTTAAAATAATTTAACTAACGAGTTTGTCAATGTTCTTAATGTTTTGATTTTTGCCGATTTTCAATGCTTTTGAATTTTTATTTCATTGCTGGTTCTTGAGGTTCTCTGAATTTCGCTTGTTTTTTAATATTTTATGTTGGCTGAGGATTTCAAACACTAATCCGTACGGAACCCCAAATGTAGAAATGGATCGTTTGAATTACAACTGGCGCCGTTGACGTTCCCCGCCTGAGTTCAAACAAACAAAGGAAAGTGGTCCATGGACTTTCCCCCTGCTTTCTTTTCGCATTGCTTTGCCACTGCCCACTTTGTGTCATCCGGACTTCAAAAGCCCGGGTTTCTTTCCAGTAATTCCCGCTCCTAACGACCCAAGTCCATTGGACCGGAAAGCTAGAATTCCTCCAGCAGTCCATGACATGTTGAGCGGATTCCGTTTGTCTCCGTCTCCCGTCCGTCAGTCAACGTGTGCCCTTCCCTTGTCCCGCAGTCTACTGAAATTCACACTGGATCCCAGCATTCCCTTTTGAATTTTCCCGGGATAATTAGTCTTCAAGAAATCCCACACGTTCAAAGGGCCAAGTTGTGTACGTGTGTTTTGTCAAAGGGACTCTTTTGCTCGGGAAATTCAAATGGATTTACAGTGAAGTCCCATAAAGCGCGTATATTGTTGTATTTGCTTTGGAGATTATTTTCCACGATTCAAAGGTCAAAGGGCGAGGAATTAAACCTTTGTTTTTCTGTCGTGTGTGACTTGGATCTGGGAATCAAAGGCTCCAAAGGACCCGTTTTTCAAATTAAATTCCGTGAGAATTTTGAATTCCAATTGCGATGAAATGAGCATTTCATTTTAGCTTTTAATGGTTAATTAGAGAAATTGAATTTAGTCATTAATCCGGCTTCTGAGATGTAAGGGTGAGCATGGGAAGCAAAGGCAGATTTAAACTGTCA